>JARKIC010000405.1:0-281033 GCA_029378375.1 Mycena olivaceomarginata | reverse complement strand
CATGTTTTTGAAGGTCCCGCGAGCAAGCCGCGGTCCCAGGATGAGTTTCTTTCTGTTTTCCAAAAACATCGACTCCAAACTGACTGCGCTTACGAGCCTTAAGCAGAGCAATAAAACATATCTTTCTCTTACACTGTCCAACAATCCCTACATCGGCTCTGGATACGTCTCCGATACTTTTCGAGTGCGATAGCGGACAGAACAAGCACGCATTTCTGGTAGGCCTACCTATAATATTACACATGTAGTTTGATACGCACGTATACCCAGATTTAGTGATGCATACATCCCCGCCGACGCTGGCGATCTTTGACGCGCCTGAGGATCGCTGACATCTCAACTGAATTTTGGATTCTCAAAGGACGGAATGTCTTTTTAGCGTACGGCCCCCCGGTATTTTACGCCACTACACGGCTAATGGCCTAGGGTTTCATCCTTGAAGCTCCACGAGTGATGTAAGTATTCCCCATGTGCTTGCACTCAAACTCACATAAGTTGGTTAATGTTATCGTTTTCCCCGCTATCCGTTTTGAGCCCCGGCCACTATTTTTGCGGTATATGTTTATTTCTCCTCTATTTGTTCTACTCGTCGATGCTTCAGCTGCCTGAGATTTCAAATGACGAAAAACGGTGATTCATTGTGTTTGTACGTACTAGATACTATGCGTGAATGAATCAACTTCTTGAATATATTTGTGCTGTACACTGAGTTGCGTTTCCAGATATGGCACTTACGCCAGAGCGAAGCGATGGCATGTCTTGTTTATATGAACGAATGTACAGGTGGTATGGAATTATCGCTTTGATAACCCTGGGTCTAGGTATTTTCACGATCAGGTAAGACCATTCTACTACTGCTACGGCTTTATTCTCACGTTGAACATTCCTAGGTTTTGGGGTTAGTCCTATTACTGTTCGGCTCGCTTTTTTTCTGAGCAATTCTATCAAGACACCCAACTTCCTGTTTGGGGCTTTGTTATCGTTGCGTGGGGCTTGGGAATCGTCATGATCATCCCCGAGGGTATTCTTGAAGGAACAACTAACCAGCGAGTGTTCCTCAATATCATCAGTACGAACGCATCGCTTCCGAAATATTCTTATTGACTCTCTCAATAGCGGAACTCATCGCGGGATATGCTTGGCCTGGCAAACCGTTCGCCAACATCATGATCAAGATGTATGGATATAATTCCATCAAGCATGGGCTCGACTTTGCACAAGATCTCAAGCTCGGACAGGTCAGTCGAGTCATTTTAACCCGGTGATCATCGCACTGATTGTGGTTTTAGTACATGTTCGTGGAACTACGCTAACCGTGCGAGATACTGCTAATCCTCAGTCCAGGAAAGTCAGCCCGTGTCCTCTTTGCCGCTCAGATATACGCGTCCATTCTTTCGTGCTTGACACAAGTCGGAGGTCTGCATAACTGACCTGGTTACACTTTACTCGATTGACGCTTGCATAAACTAGTATTCCGCTGGATGCTCGGGAACATTGAAAACCTCTGCAGCACCAAGAACACTGATCGCTTCACGTACGTAGCTGGATCGAGCCACATTGGCCGTGCTTACTGACGTCGCCGCTATTCCAGTTGCAACGGCACTCGTGTCGTCTATAACGCCAGTCTGATCTGGGGAACCATCGGCCCTCAGAGAATGTTCCAAAGTGGCCAGGCAAGGCGGAATCGTCACTTCTGACCATAATGACGCTGAAATTTTTTCTATTCCAGACCTATTCACAGGTGATACACCATTATCGCTCGTGGATTTGACACTGACCTGCTGTAGATCATGTACTTTTTCCTCATCGGTGTATGTGCTTGCATTCCGCCAACGTAACGATACTTGATTTCCTTTTAGCCTTGCCTTGTGGTCATCTTCTATCTGCTCTATAAGCGCTACCCGAACAGTTGGGTTCGCTATGTGAACTCCCTATATTGTGGGTGCTCATCCCTTACTTCGATCCAACTCACTCTCTGTTGTAGCTTCAACTCTGCTGGGAACATTCGTACGTTTTATTCAGTTCTTTATCCTCTTATACTGACCCGTTATGGGTAGCCCCCGCCAACACGACGCAGTACTCGTTGTGGTTTATCGTGGGCTTCGTGTTCAACTACTATTCGTAAACGGGCGTTCGCGTGGTGGAAGCGTTACAACTGTTAGTTCCGCCGATATTCCCTCGACATGAGTACTAAAGTTACCCATAGACCTTCTCTCCGCTGGCCTGGATACTGGCGTCGCATTTGCCACGATCGTTATCTTCTTCGCTCTGTCCTATCAGGTCGGCCGTTAACCTCTTGATGTATCGACACCCGTCGCTTATTTTTGAATCAGGGAATCAAACTTGTGTGGTGGGGAAACATGTGAACTCTACCACATTCGACGGGAAATCGGTGCCTTGGAAGAAGGTGGCGAAAGGTGCTTTCTTCGGTCCAGGACCGGGAGAGTTTTGATTCGGTTAGACGGAGTCTAAGATTCAGTTGGTTTTAGTTAGATGAAAATATTAGAGTAGTCTGAGTGGGACTGCCAAACCGCTTGTGCTCAAATATGGCAACACCGCGCCGGCGTCTTACCGATCCCAACAATAGGGATAACTGAACCCACTGTGAGGGTTGTTCTACTGCTACTGGCACGACAGGCATATAAAGTTTCCTGTCTTGCCACATCTCACAAAGCATCCTTCTCTCCCTCTCCCATTTTCCGCGCTCGAATGGCCAATAATCTCAGATTGGGAACGCGTCACCCCTGCGTCCGCACCTCCATTCTCCGTCTTCACCAAGTCTCTGCAGAAATCGGAACAAGATGATCGAGAATATCGGTTGATTCGTCTGGAGAATGGGCTTGAGGCGATGCTTGTTCACGACTCCAAAGCAAATAAGGCTGCTGCCAAGCTTGGATGTCGCTGTTGCACCTACCCGACCCAGTACGAACACACCGTTTGTTCGGTGGGGTTCCGCGCTAAGCCTGGTCTCGCTCACCTTGCGAGCATTTTGTTGTTCATGGTGAGTCCATCTGTGTGTGTCTTCGAATGAACATCTCAGTATCATTTTTGGGAACCGAAGAATTTCCTCGCGAGAATGAATATTCGGAATTTCTAGCCAAGAACAATGGCGGATCTAACGCTTACACTTCGACCTCCACCCCAACTACTATTTCAATGTAGCTACGCCGGCGCTGTTGCAAGCGCTGACGCGTTTCCATTCTCCGCTCTTTGGCCCGTCATGCACCTCACGGGAACTCAATGCCGTCGACTCGGAGCACAAGAGGAATCACCAGTCTGATATGTAGCGAATCTTTCAGCTTGGCAAGCATCTCAGCATCCCTGGACATCCATGGCGAAAATTTGGTAGCAGGAACTGCGAGAGCTTGTCCGACGCGGTGAAGTGTCTCAAAGCCAAGGGGTGTTTGGAAAATATGCAGAATGGGCATCTAGCCCCATCTCCTATTTATCTTAGGCTCACTTCTGCGGGCAGACTGGTGGCCGTACACTTTTGGAATTTTTTTTCTTTCTCACTTAAAAAGTGTACAGCCACCAGTCTGCCCACAGTGAGCCTAAGATAAATAGGTGCGTTGCATTATATCACGTTCCATTCCCGCTTACTCACTGCTCCTCATTGTATCTCTTCCCTCGTCCAGTTCAACTCACCCGATGTAACGAAAAAGACAAATTGAAGATCATGGCTGATCCCGAATTGAACGGGGTACCTCCTGCCTATAGATTCAAAGACTTGTGTGGTGCAGGCCGCCGCTGCGCGCAGCGATTACGAGTACTTTGAATCTTTTAATCGCTATCAAATCGTAAGCAACAATGTCCTTTGACATGGTCTGACTGGGGTCCTAATGATTACTGCTTGACGCCAAGGAATGCCGAGTTACATAGGGAATAGATAAATTATGCAAATGTGGTGTACATGAACGGGTCCATAATCAATTTTCAAATCGTGAAGAGGAATGCTAGAGTACAGATGGAAAATAGGCAGATACTGTAGAGGGAAACGTAGATACAGATTGTAGCAGGCCGTTTGAAGGTATCTGAATATCCGAGGGAGGACGAGACCGAAAGAGAGTGGGGAAAGATTGAGGACACAAGGAGGGAAAGATCTCGGGGCGATGAACATGAGAATGAAATGAATGATGCATGGGTGGAGGATTGCAACGGGGCGTCCTCGGCTGCTGCCTCGGTCGTCGAGATGCCATCGATGCCGTCCGTATAGACTGCGATGATCGA
Organism: Mycena olivaceomarginata; assembly: GCA_029378375.1. Lineage (NCBI taxonomy): Eukaryota > Fungi > Basidiomycota > Agaricomycetes > Agaricales > Mycenaceae > Mycena > Mycena olivaceomarginata. The sequence goes on along the minus strand of JARKIC010000405.1, from coordinate 276,806 downwards.
GGTCCCGGTACTGGTTGTACAGATGCGAATCGCAGGGTCTGCCCGTAAGCGCACCCAGCCCAGAGTGCCCAGCGACGCGTTGAGGTACTCTGCCAATTTCGCCCGGACTGCATGAATCCATAGGGTGATTTCTTCATGAGACACACCTTATTCTCTTGCCCTACGGCTAAGCCTTCGGGCTGTCACATGTAGACCGTCTCCTTCATGTCGCCGTTCAAGTATGCGCTCACAACGTCCATGGCCATGTACCAACCGGGATCCTCAACTGCAATGGCCACAGCATTCTAACAGATTCATAGCGTACAACACCCGCATATATCTCGAAGAAGTTGACACCTGCAATTTATTGGAAACCCTTGGCGACTAAGCAGGCTTTCCACTTGATAACCTCGCCCTCGGTGTTTTATTTGACTGAAAAGACCCATTTGCAGTCAACAATGTTTGCACCGAGAGGTTGGTCAACAAGAACCCACGTCTCCCGACCAACTAACATCACGTACTCCTCTGCGTTGGGGCCATCCAGATTTCAGGGTGCTTCATAGCCTCCCTGTAGTTCTTTGGAACCAGCATAGTCGTAGTGGTGAAGGCGACATTCGCCCGCGACTTCTTTGATTTCGGTGGAAGACCAATTACCCATTCCTCGCGCGCAGCTGTGACGAGGCTGGGGCTGTTTCGGCACACGGGAAAGTCGGTGGTCGAACCGACAAGATAACTGGCGTAAGGATAGAATTGAGCGAAGGCCTAACTACGTACACATGGGTATTTATACTACGATCTTGTGGCTATGTAAATACTAAGGAATGGAGGTAAGGAATGTGATGTGATGAGTGCGAGGTATAGTCCGTAAGGCGGTAAAGATAGTGATAAGCACAGGGGAGGTAAAATAAAATAAGAGATAATCAAGATGGCATACTCGATTAAGTACGTGGTTCAAAGCCGTAGGCGTGGGGAAGCGCTCCGTTACATACGCCCTCCAGCCGACACCACTGGCGACGGCCTAAGCTGCAGGGGCAGTGGCGAAGGACCTGGCATCTGCCATGCTCTCATCCTCCCCTGTGGCGTCCGCATCTCCTCCCATCATACCATTGTCAAATCCCAAGGCAAGATGAGTGGTGTCCTTGAGAAGCTGGGCCGCCGCGTCAAAACTGCTGGCACCGAACTCGTAGGGAGAACCCATATGGTAAGGCGATCCCGCAATCGAACCTCCAGTAACAGAGCCTGCTAGGGAGCCGACGAAGAAAGGGACCGGGGAATTGAACCCAGCGTCGAGGAAGAGTCGATGTTGGTATACTGGCGGAGGAAAAAGAACCAGTGTCGAAAGTGGAGGTAGGGCCACAGCAGTGATGGTGGCGGAATTCTCGATGTTCGAGGTGGAAGCGATAACGGCAGGCTGGGCAGACACAACATCCTGCACAACAACAGAGGCAGCATGCATAGCAACTGCAGTCTCCGCCTCGCGCTCACGCTCGTGCTGGCGCTCAGCGCGACGAGCCTGGAACTCTTCCTCCTCCTGCGCTCTAGGAATAGGCTGCATACAGCACCCCCTGTTGTATGTAGCCTATTCCTAGAAAGCCAGCACAAGGATACTAGGACAATTCAAGCATATAGCCTGAAGGAGACGTCAATGTGATGTCCGTGTTTGCTTTGGGTTTGACTTTGGTTCCATATTGAAGAGGTTGCGAGGAGTTGAACAATTTTTATCGAAAGATTACTTCCGAGCCAATAGTGTCTCAATGGAGAAGCAAATCATAACTCTGGCGACATCACCCTCTTCATATCGCATGTAAGCTTTCCCTCCCAAAAATTTAATGTGTTTGAACAAGTGCCCACCCTGCAAGGAGGTATTCAACAGAAACAATACCTCAGGTGCCAAATGGAAGGATATAATACATTTTTGTATTTCTTTTACACCACTAATTGCGCACAATTATTCTGAAAGAATGATATGTTTCGAGATAAGGAGATAGAGGGAATCGGTCGGCGTGACAAAAAGTTCCCAAATGGAAATTTTTCGTTTGCCCCTTCGGTTCTGACATTAGCTTTAAGGTTTTGGTCCAAAATGCCTCAATCCATGTGACATGAGCAAATTGTCCATGTGGCCTACCTTACAGAATTTCGGGTTGTCTCTCAAGTCTTACTCTTCTTGTCTTGTTACTCCTTATGTAATTCCAACTTTAGAAGAAAGCCAAGTGTGGCGGTTGAAGTAGAATACACAAATCCTTGTTTCTTCTGAGGTAGGCCACTGCGAGGCACAAATCGTGCAAGATTTCAACCCTGATTTGGATGAGTGTTTACATGATACTCAAGCTTGCTAGAACCCAGTGATTTTGGTTTGTACATGCTCACATTCATCATTTTTGGTGTGGTGGTACTCACCTTTGCAAATTGCTCCTGGATCTGTGGCGTCAATATGTTCTCTTCCAATCTCCACACCCTAAACCAACCAACTCCGACAGAAGCAAACATACTTACTTTCTGGCAAGTCTAAGAATCTTCTGTTCAATTTGAAATTGCAGGTGGAACTCACGCCCAGACAAAAGATGAAAAGTGCCTTGCTCCCAATTCTGTCTGTATGCCTGATTCATTTCTTCAATGAAAGCCTAATGCTTGTCTGTTCCTTGGTCAGCCCATTTAACATGCCCTATCTTCCTGACATGGGGAAAGAATGAACTGTGCTCCCAATCAATCAATATAATCATGCCTAACCAACCTTCATGATCAGAACCAGTGTGTTGCATACTTGTCACAAATCCAGTGAGTCACGCCATAATGAATAGATAAATAATAAATAGAGGTCATTCAACCAAGTGAACAGGAATCATAGAGATAGAAAACTACTTTACCCACCTTAGTATGGGGAGTGATACATCACTCACCTCTGATCTTCGTAGAGCCGCGATATATCCAGACCTCTAAGTTAGAGGTGATTTTGATATATCACCCCAGCGTCATTTCTACCCATGGAAAACCATTAATCTGTGGGGTCGTCGTGCTGCTGCCTGGCGATCACGAACGTCTAAATTTAGACGGCGACCATCAAGAGCTCTGCTCATCGCGATCAAATGGGATCAAAATCTTGCACGTCGTCGGCGACATCGACCACGAAATGTCCCCCAAAAATCCCGTAAAAATTAGGATGTACAGAATCATATGTAGAATATACAATGAAGTGTATCAAGAGAAAGCGAGGCCGTACAATAGCTGGACGTCACATTTTAGGTAAATTACGCTGCTGCTGTTTTTGGCCTCTACCGGTAGCCGCCGGCCATGCGGTACATGGGCAGTAGTGGGATGGAAGTGGGGAGGACCAATACCATACTGCAGACCACGGGAAGCGCTACCGCGACCTGCACCGCACAATTCTGCACCGCCCGCACCACTGTCACGGTCCGTCCACCCCGAGGTCATGACCTCTCGCACACGCCCACTGCGCTGGGTGGAGCTCCCAGTAGACACCCGAAACGCTCCGTCTGACGGGACCGCCGTAGGGTAGGGGTGCGTATACCCTTCGGCACCGCGGGGTCCAGCGACACCGTCGGCGGGGCCTACTGGCCCTACCCAGGTACTCGTCTGGGCGGGGGTGGTCGCCGCAGGCGCGCACGACGTACTGCGTGGGACATCGCGGACGCCGCTGCGGGGGCGCGCGCACACGCTCCACGCCCCGTCGGATTGCTGGAACTGCGCCTCTACCGGGTAGCTTCCAGACTCCCGCACACACCCGTCACAGTGGGGAAATCGTGTTGGGTACCCACGACGTTTTGCGGGCAGGGCCGGCGCTTCCTGCGCATCCACGCCGGCGCGCATCCTGCGACATTCCTGCACATCCCCTTGACGGCGATGCGCTCAGCACGCGTTTGCAATGCGCGGCGAGCTACCGCTGTCGTTGGCCGCGCTCCTGCGATGTGCACTTGCGGGAGAGCACCTGGCTTCGCCTTGGAGCTGCTCCTGAACTCCCGCCACGTATGCGCGCAGCGGGCATGTGTCGGCGCTTGCCCGCCTCACGGGAGCCCCCGTAGCTCGTTTCAAAAGACCTGGGAGAGTACCCGCGGTGTGACGAAAGCACGGGGATGGCCTGCATCCGTGGCGCCGCAGATACGGGGCACTCGGTGCTTCGAGCGGGGAGAGCAGGTGTGGGAGGGAAGCACATGAAAACGGGGCCATGCTCCTTCACGGGAGACATCTCCGCGCACTGCGCAGCACGGCAGTACCATGCATCCGGGGGAACGGTGCAGGTGCGCTTGGGGGCACTACCCTGCCCGACTACAGCCCCGTGATCCGGAACGGGATACCGCCGCAGGATGCTCTGCTCCTGGCGCTTGTCGAGGTGTGCTTCGTGCCAATATGGAGCAGCGCGGCGACCAGGGTGCCGGTGCCGTGGCTAGGGGCAAGTGCCCGTACACTACAAATATGGCGCCAAAGTCCCACGTTAGCATCCGAAAATTCAAGATAAGCTAGTAGACGCACTAGGGACCACAGGAACTGGACTACGTGGCCTTGGTCGTGAGCCTTTGACTCAGACATGGCCCGCAGAGAAAATGGCAGGATTCCGAGCCTGTGGCTGCCAAGGAATAGACTGAAACACGGGTAGACAGTGGTAGAGGTATTACGAAGGCTATTGAGCATCTGTAGGCCATATTGGAGAAAATATGTGGCCATTGAGAGGGACAGATGGCGAAAGTGTGAAAAACCAGCTACCGAGGCATCGGTGAAGTGAAAATACACAAGCAATGGGGCCTAGCTGCAGGGAGTAGTACAAACATGTTTGCAGACCGATGGTGCGAGGAGAGCCCTGGAAAAGGTCTTGCGCCGAGGATTGTGGTGGGGAGGAGGAGGAAAGATCACGCTTGTCACGTCGGGTCCGCCGAAGGGCTCGGAAAGAGCTCCGAAGAGGGGCAATAACAGAAAGTTCATGTTCGGAAAATGGCCGTGCAGGCTCTGGGCCAATTCTGAAGAGACAGAAATCTTTCGGGTGATATGCCAGACTAGAAAATATGTGGTGTTGAGATTGTTAACCCCACCATGAAAGGATACCAACCCAATCGTCTTGATGACCTCTTGGCTGTGGCGATAACACAGAAATCCGGGTCGACATCCACCACGGTACCGCTATATCCCTGGTATGAGGTGTTATTTGAGGTCTATTAGTATACCCAATTCATAACACATGTGTTGTTGAAGGAATTAGAGCCAGAGTAAAATTTTGAAATCTCAAAAACCGACTACGCTCAACCCAGGTTTAAGCTAAGTACATTGTGTTTTAGCCCAGTTATTGAACACTTTTGTGCAACTTCTTTCCCTGAGCCAAATCCATCCAACCAAAGACATTTTCCGACTCTATTATACCTCCAGAGTTCATTTATAACCTCAGAACACAGATGTGAGCCGAGGACACCGTCATGGAGGCGATTTTTATTCTATAAGCGCCGGCATAGGCGCCCGTCCGAAACACCCCACAAAATGTGGATGGTACCGCACCATAAAGGCACAAATTCGGCCAACCGGTCACCCCCGGACATTTGGTACATGCTTCTCAAGATATCCGTCTCTTCAGAATTTTCCGGTGGCCCTTGAGAGTACTTTCCGAAGCCAAATTTTGTGTTATCGTCCCTTTTCGGCGCCAAATCCCGATGGGTTCCGAAAGGCCGAAAGCTCTTTTCCAGTCTCAAAACGCACCAAGACACCCACCAACAACCTTTGACTCATTCTCAAAGACTTCTTTGACCACGGGTAGGTGAAATGGATATAAAATGGCATTTTTACATGGGAATGACGTGTTCTAAGAAGGAAAAGTGATGGTAATTCTCGGATAAGTGGGTAGGCGTGCGGAAATTTAGCAGGGAATGTGCTGATGATGTAAAGATCACTGGATGCAGCATGAGAATATGGCAGACGGGTGGCCAGCAAGCGTGTGCTGAAGGGCAGGTAAACGGGAGCTGAGTAAGCGAGGGGGGTTCCCATCAGAAGGAAATGGGGTACGGGTGGGCGTAGAGGGTACAGCGGTGCACCGCCGAGCACCAAACGCAAGTGGCGAGGGCGGGCAAGGCCAGCGCAGCAGGAGCGGGTGTAGCGCGGCGCTATGCGGTGGGCGAGTGCGGGGACGGGGGCGCGCTGCTGCAGAGCGTACGCAGGTACGGGCAATGGCGGGCAGCGAACGACGGCACCATACAGCGGGTGTTGCAGGGGACACAATCAGAGTTCCACACGGGCGGGGCGCCGCGGGCGGGGGCGCCCAGCGCAGCGGGAGACGGGGTACGATGCGGACAGCGGGCGCAGTGGTGGCGGACGGCGAGCGCATGCGCGACATGAAGGGAAACATGCGAGGGAACCGATTGGGGGCACAGAATGCGCACGGCGCAAAGCGCGAGGGTGCCCAATATGCGGCGAGAGGGCGGGGCAGCAGGCGCAGGCGCGGGGAAGCAAGCGGAGGTACGGCAATTCCGGGGAGGAAGGCGTAGACATGTACGACGTCGAATGGCAGTATACAGGACCACGGGATGGCCGTTGAGGCCCGGGGGAATTTTCGCGGCGGCCGCAGGGGCGGGTGAGCACTAGCCTGCAGAGGGCTGGGCAGACGACGCCGAGGGCCCGGGGGGCGAAACACAATATTGAGCCATGGTGCTGATAAACTGTCAGAGGCAGGGGAGCCCCAGAGCTACCAGCAAGCTGGAAATAGAAGTAGAGACCGCGAGGTCAATTGCAGCCCCAGCAACAGGTTTTGCGAGCTGCAAATTTGGACATTACCAGAATGAATATCAAAGATTCTTGAGGCCGAATTTCAGAACCCCCGAAGGCCAGCAGCAGCTTTTATGGAAAGGACTGCTGGTAGGTGTCTCATGATACGGCAGAGATACTGTGTCATTGAAAGCGATTGGAAGTCCAGCAGGGGATCGCTACGGTGTATTCAACCTATGGTAATGGCCTGGCAGAGGGAGAGGGTCTAGCAACAAGCCGGGAGCGAAGGGCAGCTAAGGGAAGCTGGGTGGCGAGGTGCAAGGAGGATTGATGAGTGACGAAACAATTGTAGACGGTTCCCCTTTTGGAGTGGCAGTGGAGGCGCATTGAGCGCCATCAATTGAGGCGGCGCAGCGGGCTAGCGGTGGGCGCCCGAATCGGGCGGAGCGCGATGCGGCAGGAAAGGAAGGCGAGTTGATATATCAGACTCACCTCTAATTTAGAGGTCTGGATATATCACGGTCGTCCGCTGATCAGAGGACTGATGATATATCAAAACCCCATATACGCCTGCTTTACCAACACCACATAGTTCACTAGAATTCTAAACTGCCACTCCAACTAGATTCTCCGGTAGGTCCTCAATATCAGACAGTCATCTTCTGCCTCTTCCAATTCCAGTAGGTGCATTGATTTCCATGAGGCGAGCTAAATTGGTTCTATGCTGCTCCAGCACATCTTTGCAAACATACTAGTCTTTCATCGATCAACTCAATATGCTTGGTCTGTGATGATCTTTCAAAGAGTGGCCTTGCTGCATCCCAAAATTCCACTGCCTTGCACAGATCACCATGTTCTTTAGCAATATCACCGAGTCGGAGCATGCATTCAGCTTCTGCGATGAACATTCATGTAAGTGAACTCTTCCAGTGCAATAATAAACAGGCTAACAGCTGTGTCCTCATCAGCCTGAGCAAGGAAGATGTCTCCCAGAAACTGGAGAGCCTTTTTAATCCCAATTTCTCTTTGAATTTGATAGAATGGGCAAGATAAACTGTTGTCCAGCTGGATATTGCAGTATGTACACCCCAACGATGGACATTGCCAAGCTGTTCTAAACAGTATGATATGAGTTCTGAGTGATTGGACACTGCAAGGCATTTCTTGAAAAGTGCCTCTGCTGCCAGAATGTCTCCTTCTCTCAAGTGGAGACCTGCAAGAAACATGTCACACATTGTTTATCCCTATATTCTGTCCCAATTGGAAAAATATTTTTCTGGCTATACCAAGATCACATTGCACTTTATCTTTTGGAGCATTGATGGACACACCAATTCCTGCAAGATTCAGTAAAGCATAGGCATGGTCAAAGGGACTTATGTGCACTGGGCATTCCTTGAAGAATCTGAGTTTGAATATTGTGTGCCTCACGGTATTCTGACTTCATCAAATGAATCTCTGCATGGCAGGTCATGATGCCGTGATCGTCGTCGCCACCAGACATACCACAAAGAGCCAGGAGATCCCTTGCTCTAGAGCAGAGAGAGGAGCTTTGCCTGTAGTCACCAAGATTTAGCCAGGCCACCGCTTCCATGCGTGTTGCACGTGCTTCATTATATAAATCAGCAGAAACCCTGGCCAACCTCTGTGCCTCACATGCATGTAGTCTTCCTGGCAGATAGTTACCAAGCATATACTCAATCCATGCAAGCTGGTGTAATGCTTGAGAATGTCTTTTTGTGTTTCTAGATGTAGTTGCCAATGATATAGCCAGGTGACAGAAATCCATGGCATTATGAAACTGTTGGCTATGTTCTGAATAATAATATGCAACATTGAGATAGAATCTACCTGCAGATTGATGTCAGCCTCCATGTACAAGGTGTAAAATGTAGGCCTACATTTGAGATCTGAATCATTAAAGTGCTCAAAGTGTTCCAATGCCTGGGCCACATGTGTTTCTAGATTGGAATTTGGACCATACATGTATGAGCCAAACAACTCAGAAATGAAGTAGACCTCAAGCCGATGGTCACATAGGTGTGGAAGGACTTTATGAAGCTGGTCAAGCAAGGAAATTGACCCTCGTCCAGTCACTCGGCTGAAGAGATTTAGATGCAGGGCACTAAAAACATTGTCTGTAAGGTCTGGATAGTTTTGTTGGAGTCCATTCCGGAGTAAACTTTGGATATTGGCCAGATTTGATGATATTTGTGCAACTGTGGCTGATATTCTTTCAGTTCCAAAGAAGTCTCTGTACAATTCAAGTAGCTCATGGAAATGTTTGAAAAGACACTTGACAACCTCATTTCTAGGTGGGTGAGTTTTCCGCATGTATTCCCAGATGGGTACCAATGCTTTTAGTTGCTTTTTGTCATCCAGATAGGCTAAAGCAGTTCGAACCAATGTTGTTTTGCAATTCCGAATATCCTCAATTGGGAGCTTGCTCTGCAGGAGCTCAACATCTGAAAGACCATCTGGAAGCATTGACAAGAGACTTAATAGTTCTTGTGCTTGAGGGACAGCTTTGATCCTGGGGCTAGACAGAGACAGTGAAATAGAAAAATCCAAATTTGATCTTTTATCATAGCCCTCTGAAATCACAGAGGTACTCTCTGCCTCCCAGCGGGACAATACACTGGAGCATCCCTCCATATCTACCAGATGTGCAATGAGATTGATAGCAAGAGGCATGTTGTCTGTTAATGAAAGGACCTGATTGATGTCTTCTGGGTTATGATGGTCTTCAGCAATGTCAATAAATGTTTGGTGAGCAGCGTGGTGTTTCAATGGTTGCAATGGAAGGAGAAATGGGTGACTCCATTGTACTTTGGCTGGCCTTTCTGCTCTACGCATGGTAATCTGTGTCGCATGAGTGAAGTCAAAAAAAGTGAAGCAGTGCCGCTCACAATCAGTGCCAGGTCTTTGAGGTCTGTGAGGAGGGACAAAAATTCTTCAATATCACTACGCAGCTCTGTAGGCTCCCAGACTGTCTCCAGATTATCGAGAATCAAGAGGCTGGGTGGGGCTGTGACAAAGAATTTGACAACTGCTTGAGTAAGTTCCTTGCCAGGCTTGAGGCCCAGATGAGCTCCAATGAGTGCTACAAGTTCGATCTTGTTGGCTGCAGAGTTGCAAGCAACGAAATATCGATGCTGTGTATACTGAGCCGAGACTTCTGCATGATGAATAACTGCTCTGGCAAGACTGGTCTTCCCCATCCCACCTGTACCTAAAATAGCTATCCTGGGAGCTTCCCCACCGAGGAGTTTCACAATGTCAGATACTTTGGCTCAGGTGGCAGCATTGAGATTGATTTTGAGCTGTGAAGAAGCCTCAAAATTCTGTGGCAGGGGTGGATGAGCTACACACCTGGTTGATGATTGAGAGTATACCCCACTGATCTGGAACAATGTTGGTAAAGCTTGGAAGAAAGAATTTGGACTACCATACTGCAGATGCTCTATCAGAACTTGCTATATCAGAGAGTCCTTCAATCATGCTAAGAACTTCTTGATGTCTTCTTATTGCCTCTTCCTGAAATTTTGTAAGATCTATAATGATATCCATAGTGTGGATCTAAGAGGCAAGATTGAATTATCCTCTCATGTCACATCCAATTGATACCATCCCAAGGCTCACCTGAAAAAAAATCAAGCACCTCTTTCAGTCCATTCTTGCAGTTCCTGAGCAGTCAGCTCACTTCTCCTGGGTTGAAGAGTTTTGTAACCCTGCTGCCACTCTGCTGGAGCTCCACAAAGGTATGGATTTTGTGGAGGGTCCTGAAGGACAGTGATCAGTATGGTGACTTGATTGTTGTTTAGAAAGAAGTACTCTGTGAAATTTCCGATGTGATTCAATTTAGTTGGCGGTAATACACCACCGGTATCTGATTTGACGTGAAGAATGATAATTGCATCAAGCAATTCATGTGCTTGCTCCATTAACTCAATACAGGTTCTCTTATTTTTTTTCACAGTCTAGGATCCTTTTGTGAGATTCATGCTACTATGATGGAAGGCTTAAAATGACTCACCTGAATATTCTTCAATAGTGACCTTGTTGTGTTAGAAATGGCCTCCAAGAAGGCTGCATTAAGGGTATTGGCAAGGATTTCCAGGGTATCTACTGTGATAGCAAAACACGTGGCAAGCGTGTCCAGTCGAACTTGAGTGTCAGTGCGTTGGGCAGGCATCTTGATGGAGGGGTGCGGGACTCGGGAGTTTAATACTTTGTACACTGGAAATTCTTCCTTAATCCGGTTGCTGTTCATCTTCCAAGTACAGTCTCCATTTTGACAGACAGAATCACGGGGTTCATGTTCCAACAAATTTTCCAGAAACATGGATACAGAGATCCACATCAGGGAATGAACAGAGGGCTGGCTGCCTCCCGCAGATCCCCTCTGGCTACGGGCCCTCGGTTCCTCAAGAAATGTCTTTGTCGCTGTGACGAGTAAGTACGACCCTTAACTTGATCCTCCCGCAATCCAGGCACAGAGAAACCATCGAAGATCCCATCTCACACACAGCTCAACTTAATGCACTCTATCCTAGGTTCAATCAAGATCAGGATAATCTTCCCTTGCCATAATATCCGGATGTCTACTTATAGAAGCTTAGCTATCGAGACACATCCAAGGATGCACATGCTACTCCGCAACACGAGAAGGACTATTTTCGTTTTCAGAGCACGCATCCCACAGAAACAGCATTCTGCCACGGATGCTGGTGTCTTCCAGTACCGTCCGACACAGAGGCATTTGCAAACACGGAAGCAACGACAGCATGTACACCTTTATAGTGGGACGGGGACCAGCTCGCGAGTGCCATTACAGAATAAAAAGAACAGTTTATTATCAAGTAGACCTACAAGAACGGCGCCGGCGATGCGTTGAACAAATGGTCTTCACATAGCGGCAGACCACCGCATTACGGCCGTGAAACTAGGCAAGGTGCAAGGAATATGAATAGAACGCACACGGAAAAATGAAGAATCAAACGCACTAATGAAACACCCACGGCGATCGTTGTGATCAACACCGCGATACACACCTGCCTACCAACTACAAGTGCGGCTTAAGTAGATCGATGTGTCAGATTCAGTAACGCACGTTCGCACCATCACGGAGCGAGATCGTGTAGGTGCGGGAGAAGGAAGATGGTGTTAAGCTTATGAATCCCTTGATGGCCGCCATAAAATCAGGCCGTAGGAGTGGAGTGCGGATTGATCATCTCTTTCGTCCTACCATTTGGCCTGATAGAAATAAAAGCAGGAGTTGAGAGAGCAAGATAAGCTCCAAATCTGGGAGATATTCCAAACTGAATTGCCCAGCATCGCGGCCGCATCACATCAAGACCGAAGTTATTGCCGTCCCAGCACAGCCCTGAAATAGCGCTGTGAAGATTCAGAACATAGTCGCCATGGTAAATTTTTCCACGTGGACATATCTGTAAGAAGTAGGCGTCATACAGTGGCATGAATGGCGTGGGTGTGCACCCCAGCCAATGGCAAGGCGATGCGAGTAAATAGGCCTATGGTGTCGGGGGAATGCAATGGCAACCAATGAAAGATTTCGAGCTATTTTTGACCAGAGTTTGCCTCACGGGAAGGAAACTCTGTCTACCCAGAGCCGTATCATCTTGTTCGAAGACGCGCATCTGATACATACGGGGGTCATTGACAGCAGAACCAGATCTCCGAGTCGGCCGTGTATACAGCCCCTCCCGCGGCGCTGTTCGATTCGTGCAGCTTCGGGCCGTGCCCCCGGTGTAATATTAAAACCACCAGCGCTTTTGTTTTGCAACTGTTTCTTCCCTTCCTTCTACGATGGCTTTCAATCCAGACATCATTCTAGGGTACACTCATTCTGATCGGGTTTCAAAACACGGCCTTACTTCGTTCATCTAGGGCTTTGCTTGTGGGAACTTGGGCGAGTTCGGTGAGCAAGTTGTGTTGGCATGTTTCTGTATTTTATGACAATTATAGATGCTAGGTTCTGTACACCGTCGAAATGATTCAGGTATGTGGGCCCAAGGTTCGTAGTTGGAAGTTGCTAAACAAGCTCCAGGCAGTTTACTACTACCGCCACTTCAAACGCGACAATTGGATGTTGAAGGTTTCATCCTTCGGTCATGTAACCGCATTAATTCTCTGATCTTCCGTCCCGCCTCGTAGTTGCTAGTGTCGTCTGCCATCGCGATCGATTCCGTGTCGATGATTGCAAACTACTCCGCTGTGTATCTTGTGTGTATTTGCTTGTTCTACCACATGAACGGACTAATATACGCTATGTGCAGAACACAATCACTCACTTCGGTGTGTCCTTCCACTCGATTGACTACTGTCGCTGACCCAGTTCGCCTTGCTCAGGAGATTTGGCGTATCTGAAGAACCAATATTGGGCAAGTCAGTTAGGTCCTATTGGAAGAAACATAATCGAACGCATGTTGTCGAACAGCCTGAACCGCTCAATGTCTTTGCGACTGGCGTAGTGACCGCTTTGGCCCAAAGCTTTCTGACTGCTAGATACTGGCTCCTGTGCGCGTTGATCTCATTGTGTCGAGGCCCCGCTCCTAACTCGTTCTAGAACCAAAAATAAACCCATCACTCTCATTTTATTCTTCTTCATCGCGGTCGCAGTAAACTTCTATCCCTTCTCCACATTTTTAAACTCTGACCTGAACCGTTGCTGACAGGCCGGCGGCGCGTTCGCTTCAGGCGTAACGCTCGCAATCTTCACCCAATATAAGGATCGGAGTAAAGTCGAAATCCCTGGCATGTGTGTCGTCATCTTTTCCGAGGGCCGTTCGACCTAAACTTATACGCGAATGTAGAATCTGGCTCGTCACCGAAGCCGTGACGGACGTTTCCATTGCGTCGGCCCTTCTGTTGCAATTCAGGAAGGTCAAGACCTCGTTCAAGGAGAGCAGGAGGTGAGTTTGCGAGTCAGCAGCACTTACCTGATGTAATTTCCGTTGGTAGTCTGCTCAATAGACTTGTGGCACAAACCATCCAGACCGGAGCCGCTGGGGCGACCATAGCGTCGGTTGCCTTGGTCGCGTAGGTTCCAGAAATGTCCAGTGTCTGTCGAACTCATACAACTGTTCACTTAGATTTCTGACAAACGAAGAAAACAACAGTGGGTTTCTCAGCCTTCCACTTTTCAACCCCGGCTCACATTTCCCAGTCCCCACCGCATTCGGCTACTGCTTAGGCCACGTCTATTGTATTACCATGGTTCGCACTCTAAATAAACAAATCTCTGTGTTGATGGTGTCTCACAAAACTTGAAGCTGACAAATCTTAATAGCAGGAAAACCGGGAAAACGTGGTCAGGCAATGCCACATCTTCGGGTACGCACCCTGAGACTCGCGGTGCTCATGGGCGCGTGAATCTGGAGCAGAGCGAAGGCGGCGCCGAGTATGGTGGCATAGGTGGGTTTCTTTTTTGCGCTTTGCTGAGGATGAGGCTTACGCAATGTGTGCTCTAGATGTCTTCCGTACCGATGTGGTACTTCAATTTTCAGGTTCTGAATACATCCGTCGCTGATCTTGCCTGGTAAGGTTCATATTGACACTCTGGAGGGGGTTTCCAAAGGCTCATTCAGAACCAACGTGAGATATTTCTTTCGTTCAACCTCAATCACAGCGACGCTGACGCAATAATATTTCTAGCCTGGCCAGCGCCTTCCTGAGGATAGTCCCACCATCGAAATAGAGATGACCGTGAACGATGCTGCCTCGTACTCGTCCAAGCAGCCGGACGTGTTCGCTCTGTGATTTCCTGAGACTTTTGGTAGGACGTGAGTTATTTATTTTTTAGGGTACAGCATGTAAATCATTCGTTCCTAGGATTTCGGAGCATGTCGGCCATTTGAACCTACGATTGCGTGTTCGGAAACATCCAGATGGAGAAGTTTCTGGATATTAGCACTGTCCCGTCTGGTATCACCATACTTGTTACATTTTGGTTCGTCCAGGTACCTAAGTGTTATAAACGTAAATGCACATCACGTTGTTGAATTGTTAAGCTGAAGTACCAGGTTTTGCCAGGCCAGAGCTGCACGCCGTGGAGGCTAGGTGGCGGTTTTTAGATATAGTAGCCGAGACATTATCAGGTGGTTATGACTGTTCCAGCGACTATCAACTCCTGTATGCTGCGCGGCTATGGATTACCAGATCACTTTATCAAGAAAGGAAGGAAGTATCACTGCAGAGGTCCCAATCAGGAACAAGCAGGTACTGTACCAACATACAGTGCGTCCTAGTTGTATGCTACAGTCGTCAACCACCCATTCGCTGTGACAATCTAACTATACCTCCATATGAGGCACTAGACCTCTCACGAAGTAAGCATAGAGGACGGGAACCGGGAGTTTGTGCTGTCTACACGGTTGTCCTAATGAGACGACTCGGAGCTAAATGTACTTCGCAAGTATTTAGATCGTTGGAATGACCGCCAATGAGAACTCATCGTTGGGAATTGACCCGTACAAGGCTTGAAGTCCTTCGTCACGGGTAAGGCTCAAACCGTTTCGTTTTCGTTTGTGGCTAAACTTAAACTGAACAAAAACAAAAGGAAAACGTTTAAAAACCGTTTAATCAACTTGTAAACGGTATTTTTCCCACACTATCAAACTTCCGGTATCTGAGGCCAATGGGATAGTCTCGGGGGGCTGAGGCATAAGCCTCTTAATTTTTTCATTAGGTCGAGGATGGGTTTGCCATTATTTCCGTGGAAGAGTTTGGCGGCAGGGAGGCGATTTCGACGTGCTTTGGCTAGTCTCTATCCCCCTAGCTTAGGGCGGGGCTAATGCAAAAATAATCATACAGTTGTTTTCTGTGCGTGTGATGCGGGTTCTTTAGGCCTCGCCATGCTGGAGGTAAAGCGCACGCAGACATCGAGTCCGGCGCAGCTAGGGAAGGCAGGAGGCACTGGGAGGCACTCCTGCCGTTGTTGTTGTCTCAGGTTGATGAGCAAGAGACGGACCCCTGTAACGCGGGGGCCGCGGAGCAGTTGTACGGATGCTCAGCCAGGCAGGTGGTCTAACACATAGAGGTGGTTCGCCTTGGTGGATCGTCGGCTCACAACATGATGGTATGAGTATAAGCAAAAGATGATCACATGATCTAGCTACCCGAGCTATACAGAATCATACTACATAAGCATATATGACGTGTCTGCCTTGGGCATGCCCAAATACCCTCGTCACAGAGCCCCCCCATGTCCAAGGTAGATTTGCAGACATGCAGTGAAAAGTCCAAGTTCCATCACAATGGCCCCCCAGATCCGACTGGCAGTTGCTGAGCAGGAGGAAAAAAATTCTGCCGGCAGAAGTTATTGTGCTCGCATCCCCTCCCTGGGTGCACAGTTTGGCCGGGGTGCATCTTCCATCTAGGAGATCTGCAAGACATCCCCTTCTGTGCCTGCTCGCTTGCTGGATGCACTTATGCCAGCCCTCAACGGTGGGTCATCCTTTGGCCAGGCCTAGCATAGTCCATCCAGAACCTGTGTAAGCCATCTGCCTACCCATGCGCTGCAAGCAGCTTCCTTCCAACAGCCCACTAGACTGTCGGAGGGCGGGTAGTCCTGCCGCTAGCCTGGCATAGTCCATCAAGGACCTATGCACATCATCTGCCTGCCTCAATGCTGCTAGCAGCTTACTTCCGACAGTCTGTTAGCCCATCGGAGGGCAGGCCATCCAGTGGCTTGCCTGGCATAGTCCATCAAGGATCTATGCCAGTTGTCCGCCTGTCCCTGCGCTGCAAGCAGCTTACTTCCCACAGTCCGTTGGGCTGTCAGAGGGCAGGTCGTCCTATGGCTAAGCCTGGGGGGTGTCTACACACCCCCTACGGCCCCCCACTTTTTCCTCGTGCACTACTGGGCCGACTGTAGGTCCCAGAGTGTGCGATGAAAAATTACACCCCATCCCGATGAGTCTAGCTCCTGGGGAAGACGAAAAAATTTGGGTGCTGGGGAGAGGACCTCATGCAGCAATTGAGTGCACAAAGAGATTCCCCGCCAAGGTGACACAGGAAGAGAGGATCGATCCAGCCCAATCTGATGTTGACTGAGATAGGGAGCTGCCAAAATAGGCGCTCAGCTGTCCCCCTTGGTGCTCCAAACTACGCAAACCAAGGTAGAGTCCACATCAATAAATTGTAAGGCCTGTCGAGCGACCGAGTACCAGTCCAGGAGTGCGTGAACCGTTGCGGTGACAGAAGATTGGTTGGCCATGGCGGTGCAAGAAGGAAGAATGTCGAACAGGGGTGCCAGGGTTACGGGCTAGAAGCAGGAAGCTCCAAAAGATTTTTGAGGGTCCCGGCAGGTTGTAAGAACCGAAGTTGAGGACATTGAGACAGCGCTTCCTTCTGGTAGCCGGTGTACATGCCCCTAATCCGAGCATTAGGTTGGCAGCGCTCGCGAGGCCCATATTGGTAAGTAACAGCCGGCAGGGCGGCAATTGTTTCACATGAGATCGATTTTACGTCACCGTCTTCGTCAAAGAGTGTCCAAATGATTTTTTGTAACATTTGTGGTGCTGTTATTGCCACCCGAATGCTCTCTGGTGAATTTTAAACTGAGAATAGCTCGTATCGAGAGCATACGAACCCAGCTGCGAAATAGTTACGATGGTGTCCCGTGCTTCTGCTCGGACCGACTGGTCGTTCTCACCCAGCATTGAAGCAATCTTCTGCAGCGTTAGGGGTAAGGTAATGGCTCTGCGAACGCCGTCTAGTTGAAAATATGAACGATTGAGCAAGTATCAGATTGTATACTGACCATGCTCTGAGAGTGCGACAACGGCCTTCAATGCTCCTTGTCGTACATCTGAGTCTGTGTCATCCATCATTGAGAATATCCCCTCTGCAACTTCTGATTCTGCAATGACGTCCCTTGGGGTTTCTGAGGGTGAGTCGTCGCCCAAGCGCTGGCCATCAGGCTCGGTGTGCCTCAATAAAGCTGTGACGGCCTCCAATGCACCAACTCTGACAAACCAGGACGGATCTTTTGTCATAGAGATAATTTTCCTCACCACCGCTTGACGAACATTGCCGATGGTAACATTTTCTGTATGGCACCGTGGTCAGTAATCGACTCGCAATCCAAGAATACGGACTCACCTCCAGTGATCGCTCTAAACGCATTATCTGACAGTGGGAGAATCTGCTTGACTGTGCCGGTGGTGGGTATCACTTCAATGCCAACGCTTAGAGGTTGCGTTGCGAAGAGAGAGTTGGCTGTGAACACTTACGGTTTTGCTTCAAGAACTGAGTAACTGCGACGAGTGAGGCTTGGCGAACAACTGAATGTGGATCTGCCAGCTTCAGGATAATCCTTTCCTGCACTTCGGGGGCTGCCAGGGCAGGAGGAGCAGTTTCTGCGCATGTCACGGTAACTGGAGTGGTGATACTTTCCAATCTATTCTTACGGGGACAGGAAAGGGCAAGAGTAGCCCCTACTGCAGCTCCGCGTACGTCTTCGTCCGCGTCATCCAATATCGAGACAACTTGGTGTAGGATTTCAGTATCGTAAAGTGCTTCGTGCAAAACCTCTACATCCGAACCAAGTCAGTGAAAATGACTGGAAATGAGAACACTCACCATGTTCACAGAGGGTGACAATCAACTGGATCGCATCGTATCGGATGTTTTCGTCTCCATCATTTAGCATGCGACCACGTTCTGATTTCAGTTCCGTGATTCCAGTGGACGTCCAAATATCCTCTATTGCGGACATGAATCTATCAAAATAAATTTGAATTGAGTGACTCACTGAACTCTGATAGAGCAATCATGGCTTCCAGGGATGTTCGTCGTACCCAGCGAGAGTCATGTCCTAGCAGCGAAATAACTGTATGAACCACGTCTTGTCCAGAGATTACCATGCGAATCTCAGCTGGTGGATGATCGATAAGCCAAAGTAAATGAGAAGTAGGATGCCAACCGTGCTCTGCAAGAGATGCAAGCGCTCTCAGGACGGCTTGCCGAACATCCCAATCTTCATCCTCAATCAATGAAATGATTCTTTGCAGTATCCCTGTTTCTGCGAGGATTGAACGGAATTCATCTAATGGGATGTCAGATACTGGGTTGGACGAACGCGAGCATGCGTACGGTACTTCAACAAGTCGATTATGGTTTTCACCATAGTCTCCCGTACGAGCCATTCTCGATCTTGATGCAGAGTGAGAATTCTTTGAACCACTTCTGGAGTGGCGATGATCGCCCGAACGCAATCTGGTTAAAAGTGGGTTAGCCCAGGTGGATTTTATGAGCATATACTCGCCATATTGCGAGAGGGCCACGATTGCCTCCAGTGTGGCTTGTCTCGTGTCGGAATCTTCATCCTGCACCAGCAAGACGATCCTTTGCAATAATTTAGGAGTGGCTATTGCATCGCGAATCCCGCCTGGATTAGCGTTCAACTTTGCCAAGGTTCTGCTCATGAAGGGACACTCACCGTTCCCCGAGAGGATCTTAACACAGTGAACTGTGTTTCGCCTTACCTCCCAATCCGAACTTTCCAGCATAAAAAATAATTTATCCTGCACCTCGGGCATGGAAAAGGCTCCCAAAATATTTTCTTGTCGAGCGTTGGCCTAAGGAAACAGCAATGCAAAAAGGTGCTCACCCTGCTCTGAAAGGAAAATAATTTTCTCCGTAGATTCGCGAAAAATCCCAGTGGCGATAAAGCCCAATAGAGTAATTAGTATGTTTTCCAATGTGTCCGACCGACGAATATCATCTGTACAGCGGTAAATCACTTGCCATGGGGGACAGATTGTGGCCTACCGTGACTCAGGAGTCCCATATACGTTTGCATCAAACTGCGTCTTGCACCCGATGTCTTCCCGTTTATCGCCGTCGGGATCCGATGCATCAAGTCAGAGGCAGCCATCTTGACCCTTATCTCCTCTAACTAACTCTCAACATCCTTAAATGCGTAGCATTTGGACGGAAATCTACCTTGGTCTGCCAGGCCTACCAGAAGATCGGAAACATCACTTAATATGCTTGCGTCTAAGGTATCCAAACAGTTCATAAAGGACGGGAATCCGTCCAAGATAATCTCCCGACTTTTGTCTGCGGATCTGAGTGAATCATTTTAGGTTTACAAAATGGGAGAATGTTACCATCGTTATTCAGGTTAGTCAAGGCAATGACCAAGCTGCCTCGTACGTCTTCATCTTCAGATTGTATCGCCGAAGACACCGTGGCTGCTGATTTGGTATTTTGGAACTGCTGTCTGAATGAAGCTGATCTGGATGTTAATCTACCAGCGATGCAAACGATCCCAGTACTCACAACCAGAGGAGAGCTCAGCGAACAGATCTGCATATCTCCGGTGCAGTGAAGTTTTTTTTGTTAACCCTGCCAGCAAAGTAGAAAGGTCCAAATTGAGAGTGGCCTGGTTAAGACGTCGTTCTGTATAGATGCGATGAGTTCATGTTGTACCAAAGAAGTGAGCAAGGCACCAAGATATGTTCCGACCAAACTGAGGTGAACGGTGAGCTCCTCGATCACAGCAGGGATTATGTTGACAGTTCCCGGAGCGACCTTCTCGGATGGGAAGGTTCCACCAGGCTCCAAAGCCAGTTCGGTAGATAAACGCCGTAAGCATGTGTCGGCACAAGTTTTTGCCAGCACCAGTACATCCCACTTCAATAATGTCGCCTTATCCTCCAACAGCATTTCATCGCTGGGACATAAAAGTCGAATAATGCGCCCTTTCAGACACAATGCGGCTGCTTGAACACCGAGGGGGATGGAACCGGAATTTGCTAGGGCCCCTCCGACTTTGACCAGGCCTCGTAGAGCATCAGCAGAACCATCGTCTGCCCCACTCTCTGGCGAAGCCGAAACGAAGTGGAGAAGAGCAAACATCGTTGCATTTACAAGTTCTGCATCTGGTGAATTTTTAACCAGCTCCGTGGAAAGAAGGTTGGAAAGCGTGCTGCTGGTTGAGTTTGCTGATAATTCATCTTGTACTGCACGTGTGAAGGGAAGACCAGCTAGTGCACGGACTGTTGCATTCACGGTGAGGCCGTCAGTTGACTGCGCCAGCAACCACGAGAGTGCTTGAGCCTTCTGGCTACCCTCCTCAGACGGAAACGACCTGACCCCTTTTGCCCGCCATCCACGCGTGAAGATATAGCGAAGCATTCCAGATACTGGTGTTCGAAGAGGAGAATTGAGATAATATGCCGAGACGATGCTGTTCCCAATGTATGCGGCGCCAACGACTGCGGTTAAAACTAGGACGACGATTGCAATGGGCAGATCATCGTTGAAAAGTAGGACAACGAGTCCAGCGGCAAAGAGAAAGAACGCGATGTGAATGAGGATCGGGAGGCATTCTATGATCATCGTCAAACACCATCGCTCGAGGTCTCGCAGGCGCTCGCAGTGTAGGGAGACATCAGACCAGCTGGAGCCAGAAACGTTGGGCGAGAATTGCGTGACCCAGCCTTTCGCGACACTGGCACCAAGAGCACTGATGAGGCTGAAAACCAAACTTGTGAACCAAAGTCCGTTCACCCAGCGCGACGATAAGGTTGGCACAAAGGTACTCGATGGAGGGATCTCCGCAGCAGTGCTATTGTGCTGACTTTGGATCAGAACCGTCAGCAGGTTGTTCGTGACGCTTTGAAGATCCTCTTGAAGGCCCTTGCGGATTTCAATGAGAAATGCAGATAGTATCGCAGAAAAGAGACCCGCCTGCGAGTTTATTGATTATTCAGCAAGATGAAATAACTATAATAACAGAGCTCACGAAAATCAAGAGAGGATCCAGGTCACTGCTGAAGAGTTCGGCCAAATTTTTGTCAAACTCTTTTGCTAAATCCATGTAAAGCTTCCAGACATTTGCATTTTTAATGCAGTATTGGCGAAAAGGGCTATCATCGAGCGCTGGGTCTTGAAATAATCAGTTGCATGCCAGATAGAAGTAGACGGCTGATGTACCTTGCTTTCGTCGAGATGTCTTAGAATGCTCGCTGGCAAATAGTCCACGTAGCCGATTGATAATGTCCGTGAGCCACCTGCATAGCTTGCACGACCGGGACGGGGCCTTCAGCTGAGACTCGGCTGTATGTTCATTCGGGGAATACTGCTCGCGGAGTTGATGCATCTGATGAAAGCCACTGAATTATGCATGTACAGTCTGAGAGGAACCCAGAGTGAGAGAGGCCATCGCACACCTCAAGCGGTGGTGGGATGGAGGAGAGAAGTGATTCCGGAACGAGTGCACACTTCGGCTGAGAGATGAGCGCCCGAATTAGCATTGATTGGCGCGCAATCGATAAGCGCCGGTTAATCGATGGGCGGAGTTCGGAATGGTTTCGGACAGGCGTAATTTTATAAAGAGAGAGATGAACGGAAATAGT
Source organism: Mycena olivaceomarginata (assembly GCA_029378375.1). Classification (NCBI taxonomy): domain Eukaryota; kingdom Fungi; phylum Basidiomycota; class Agaricomycetes; order Agaricales; family Mycenaceae; genus Mycena; species Mycena olivaceomarginata. The sequence continues at coordinate 254,742 of JARKIC010000405.1, read as the reverse complement.
TTGACAGCTGGCAGTCAAGCGCCTTCAAAGATGCCGGGGTGCGCACTATATAGCTTGCATCCCACAAATCAACCGGTAAAGTGGGATGCTTTCGAATCTACAGTCCGTGTGTGGATCGTCAGTTTCAGAATTCCCTGTGCAAGGGCGGAAACATACTATTGTGGGCACTGTCCAAGCGTGCATTTACGGTATTGGCAAGCCCTTGTTCTGGCGCCAGAGATAAATTCGGTATTCCGATCTGGCCAAATTATATAATCCCCCCGATTTCAGTAGAAGTGTTTCAAACTATTACAAGCGGCTGCTCGGCCGCCTCGCGGCCAAGCATCCCCTTCCCAACTCAACGTCGGTCCCTATCGAGAATGGACTTGTGCTGCCGCCTAACCAGCGATGAAATTACTCTTACCTCATGATGGTGGAGTTAAAAGGCTTCAGAATGCTTCGATTTAAATCAGTGTTGATATCTTGTGTATTAATTAATTGTATATTAAGCCCTCATATCGGATTGCACCTGTTTGCAATCTTCTTTCTTCCCATGTTCACTTGATTGGGCGCTTTAACTTCTACAAGAGACTGGTCGGCCGCTTCACGGCCTCCCATTCCCTTATTTGTAGCTGAATAGAGTGTGGGTAATTGGCAGCAAGATAACATTCAAAATTATCTCACACAAGCAGTCACCGGCGCTTCGCGCCGGCTCCTACTTGCGGATATTCAAATAAAAAAACTTTGGACAATGTATTATAATAAAAGCTCTTTCCATAAAATGTTGTTGGTATACAATGGTGCACTGGACAGAAGCGGCATAGAACCGAGCTTATTGAACAGGGAGTAATGGGCGGCCGCATTTCTGGACATTTGGTGTCTAACCTGGCCGCGCCAATCTTGCAACTAAGCTTCGCCGCGGCCGTCGGTATTTTCCTCGGCGTCAAATTGACGCCCACCTTTGCTGTCCAGCCTGGTCACGCCAATCTTTCAAGTAAGCTTCGCGGCGCCGCTGCGGCCGACATTTTTTAGGCGCAGAATCCCAGCGCCATGCTCGGCAAATTCCTCGGCGTCAAACTGGCGGTCACTGGACATTTGATCATGCCAATCTCTCAAGTAAGCTTCGCCGCGACTGACATTCGGCCGGCGCACAGTTCCGTGATGAGGGTGATGCTGGACCGAGGGCGGTGATTGGAATGGTGATTGGAAAGTACATATGGAGATACGGCTTCGGACGGACAGAGGGCCTTAATTTTATAAAGAGAGTGACTTTACTCCGGCTAGCTTCGTGCCGTCTCACTCCGAGCGATCATACGGTGTTTATTCCCGCTCAAAGTCCAAAGAAAAGGGAAGGCCGTCCGAAGAGTGTTCTGGCATTCTTCCCCATCACCTTGGCCTTCCGCAACCTCTATTTCACGCCTCTGGACACGGTTTGTTTGCCTGCATCGGCAAAACCTGGGTCGCCCTGTAGTTAACATCAGCAAAATGTTTTCCATCTGGCGCGTCTGGCGCCAGACCGGCCAACACCGCCATCACGCCACATCAGGAAAACTGTAGCCGAGCCATAGTTCGGCCATAGTGTCCATAGCACTCATAGTGGTTCATAGCATCTGATAGCACTGGGATAGTGCTATGAGGCCAGAAACTAAGTACTATGGAATACTATGAAGCACTATGCTGGCAGCTGGCAGTACGCGCTAATATCATTGGCAAGTCTCTTTGTACTTTTTGTCAAATGGATATTATTCATATGCCGCTAATAAAACAAATCTAGGTAAAGGAAAGCACTAGGAAAGCCTGCAGCATAAATCTATGCTCCAAACCGCCACACGAAGAACGTGTCGCCACGCGCCACTTCCCAAGTTACGAGTATCACAGCCGTCGCGTGGTGCTTCATGCCCATGGGCAGAGAGCGCAACTGAATGTTAACAGAGAGCTCAACGTGTGGTCCTGCCCGTGGTCAAAGCTGCGGGTACGGCTGTAGGGCGGCATGCATTTGGGAGTTGTGGAACGAGCTCGCAATATTGCCTCGCAAGGGGAGATGGCGGCGAGGACTCCAGGAAGACAAAGAGCAAAAAAGCTCCGGCATTGATCGGCCTATAAGTTCGCACACACGTGCGTCACTGCCACAATGGTTGTTGTTTCCTTCTACCACCATCCTCTCTTCAGACTCATTGTCTCGTCCGACCCCGGTTTCCGGCCTGTTCGGAATGCCGCTCGCTGCACTGATGACCGCATAACTCTCATCTCTGCCACTCGAACACTCTTACTCTCAGTGCAGCGGTGTGCCACCACTGACCAGCGTCGCAGTCATGGGACACCTCCCGAAACCCCAAGCCCACCAACGGACTGTGCCCACAGTCTCGCTTCCGCCTCAATGCGCCTGGCCCGGGTTTCATGGTGAAGCTGGCATAGATGTGGGTGGACAGTGTGGAAGTGCGACCTGGCTCGCAGGTCGACTTCACTTCCCGAACCAGTTCAAGTACCCACACACATATTTCACCACAGCGCGCTTTCATTTTGTTTCATTCTTCTACATCCTCCTACATGGCTATTTTACATCCACTCACACGTTTATCCCTTTTTTTCTCTCAGATTTACTTTACATCCAAGCAACCACAACTTTGCATATTTTATTTCCAAATCGGTTTGCTCCCCACTCGAGCTTCAATATCCCCTTCACCACCCAAATAACACATTTACCGCATATCTGGACCTCATTCCATAATTCTATACTCACTCGACTCATCACAGACATTTTTCCCCTCAATACTTACAGCCAAAGCGACAAGTTGAACCACTTCGGGCATCTCGGACTATGCTGGGGATTGACCACGAGGTGGATTGGGCACCCATCCTCGACGCTGTTGCAGGGCAGCGAGTCTCCCCATTCGTATTTGCATAGCTACCGGATTGCTGGAGTTGGGACGACTTTAGCAGCAGCTTTTCACCATGGACTCTCGTAATTACAACATTTTGATGTTTGCTTATTTGTACACCACGGATCAACTTTCCTTACCTCTTACCACGTCCACAACCCGAGATTTTGAGCCACTTCGCACGAATCCACCCTCGTTTGATCCCGTTTGAGCTAAGTTCTCATTTATATCTGTCTTATTGAGCATTCTACACTTACAGACACTGTTCCCTCATCGTCACTTTCATCTTCACTGCACACCTCAAACCCCTCAAACCCCTGCCGGCACGACCTAGACACGACCTCAATCCGCCTCTGGACAACCCTATTCTTCGACAACAGTACTGTGAAGGCCGGAGTAGATGACGGGTGATCTATGTTTTCGCAGGCGAGTCGCTCGCACATTTTTTTCACTCTACCCCTACTTCTACTTCCCGGGCACCCCGACTTACAATACTGATTAATTGTCTTAGTCCGTGGCAACACTTCGTGTTCTTTGTGCACTTGAGCTCGACAGACGACAGGCGGCTTCACCTTGTACGTGCCGGGTCGCTTTCTTCGTACTGCCCTGGTCTGCATCTTAGGGCTCTGTTTATAATTCCTGAGCGGATTATAAACAGTTTTTTATTCTGTGTCTCTAAACAGGGTGTTTATAAACCGGTTTATAAACACTCACTTAAATGGGCCCCAAAACTGGGTTTTGAGGGGTTTCTCGCAAGTTTCTGCGGTTCTTGGTGCCCCAGCAGTTGAAATTGAGTCCAATACGCTCGGAAAATCCCACCCATTCGTGTCTTCAAACCAGAATAATGTCGCAGAGGTCAACAGACGCCGAGCCTCGGCTATTTGGGGTCATATTTCCAAACGGTTTCAGGTCAGCCTGTTCACCCGAGGTCAGGCAACACTCAAGGAAATATCTTTAGTCCAGCTGGTGCCCTGCTTTGAGTCAAAATTTGGCCCTTGAAGCCCTCCAAGGCACAGCCACAGTGAATTAAAAACCGGGGGTCCTAGCCCAACCATATAAAAACTGGTTTATAAACATGTGTTTATAAACATGTTTATAAACAGGCATTAAAAACAGAGCCCTACTGCATCTTTCAAGCTTATTCTCATACTCACACTCACTACCGGACTATCTCCTCATGTGTACGAGGTCACGCCAGCGCACGAAGGCTGCACGCAAGTAATAGTAAGTGCAGCCGTCCTCGACTTAGATCTTACTGTTAACTTTTCTGACAGGTGGCCGCCCGCTCCCTTCTTCGCGGACACCTCCACTACTGCTTGATGACAGTGGTATTCCGGGTACGAAAACTTTCTGAGGTATACATGGTGCATACTGATGGATTCGCACCAGGGAACGAGGTCGATTGTGACGCGATGGCAGGATGTAACGGCGAGATTCAGGTGGAGTGAAATTTGGTAGAGCATGCAAGAGCTGAATTCTAAAGATGAACGCAAAGGCCGTTCGCTGTTCGTGAGATCATGTAGTAGTAGTGATATTGCTAATATAAATTTTTCTTCGATTCCTTTGTTGTCGCTGTCTCATTGAGCGTAGTGGAGCAAAGCAATAATCTGGAACCTAGGCAGTAGGTGGACGGCCAGCACATGTAGTGTTTCTGCTGGCACACAGGCCAGCTTTCCAGCAATAGCATGGTATCAGTTAGTATCCCATAGTTGTGGCATGGAGCCCTGACACACCAAATCGGGTAGTCGAGAAGTGATGGATGGCACTGTATGCAGGATACAGGTAGTGTAGCAGGTACAGCACGGTCAATGAACTTAAGTTCCGTGGAACTCACGAGTGTAGAGGGGGATATATTCAGTCAGAACTTAAGTTGAGCTAATAAATTATTTGAAAATAAAGAGTATAACAAGTTTGGTAGACAAAAAAACGAGTATTCTATGAGCTATGCTCACTAGACACCTGGTTTTCTCAGGTACCCGAGTGGTCTGGAACGCTAAAAACTCCTAGGGTCCCAACTGCCAACGATCAAGATCGTCTTTGTCTCTGTACATGTTGAGAAGTTGCCCAACGATCCCTGTGGCTGGATCAATCTTCATTTTTGCATCTTTCTCTGCATGAGAACCGTCAGCCTTCAGGTCGGCGCGTTCAGTAAGAACTGACGGTATTTGGCGAATTCAGGGAGTATCCCAACCACAAGACCCGCGGTATTGACTTCTTGTAGTAGCTTGGCCCAAACATCTTTCTTGACCTTTAACATACCTCGTTGGAATTGGACGATCATCAGGATGCATAGTATTCCTAAGAGGCGGCTGGGACATACCGTTTTTCGCAAAATGGTTGATGATTTGCGATGCACGCTTCGAGATGGCGAAGTTTGGGTTGGCAAGGAGGGAGAGAAGCTGTTTCGTATCTTCAGTAGAAATTTTGACGGTGCTGAGACTCCTCTCAATGCCAATTTCAAATGAAATGGAGGGATCGGATCTCACGAAGTAGGCTAGGATTCACGAGTACAGCCTAATACGAACCGCCTCGGAGTTTGAAAATAAAGATCCGAGTAAAATCCGGTGGTCGCGTGCCATCATTCCATCACAGATCCACCCAAGCGCCTTGCAAAAGAAAGGGCTCAAACTCACTCATATTTCGTTGGAAAATTCTCTAAAAATCGCTTTCGACACCCTGTGATTAGTACAACAAACATCCGTAAAAAAACCCGGCACTTTGGGGGAGTTTGGGAGAAAAAGCGAGTCCCCCATCAAAGAAATCAAACTCCGAGGCGGTTCGTCCTCGCTTGTACTCGTTAATCCCAGCCTCTCTAGTATATGTGATCTGAACGACTATCTTCAGATTTCACGCCCGGTAGACTAGAGAGGCTGAAACGAGCCTACTCACGAAGGCAACTTCAAAATGAACTGTATGTAGGACTTGGATACCCTGGCACTAGCTTCTGCTAGCTTCGTCAGAGGTTGATGGATGAAAGTGGCCCCAATGGTGGAAAAATCGGTGTCTGTAGCTGAGGTTACCGAAGATAAAGTGACTAGTCTCCCCTTCATCACGTACGTTCTGTGACAAGATTGTCAACTGCTTGGAGGATGGCTTCATCCTCATCTCCGCCGTGAAGCATTTCCACAAAGTGAGTTATTGAATTGGATTTTAGAAGAAAGTCTTTGACGCGATCTGTCGGGCACTTGAGACAGCTTCCATGTTAGAATTGACCTATATACGAACCATATTTACTTAATTTCAGAAGACAATTCAGCGCTTCTTGTCGAACCGAAACGTCTGGATCTCGCAATGTTAAGGTGATTCCTAGAACCATGTCGTCGTTGACAATGCAATCGAAATCACCTGATGGAAGGTCAGTCGTGGTGCATCCCTCTTAATAGCCTCTTACCCTCAGCTTCGAGTGAGGTAATGGTATCCAGTGCAGCTTTCGATGTGGACGAGCTGTCACGGTCGAGAAGTGCAATGATGCTTTTCCCTAAATCAGAGTTGGATATCATCTCCTTGCGAGCACTTCCTAATCGTAAATTGAACAAATGGGAGACGTGAATTTTATGTGCAAAACGCACTGTTAATAGAAAGGGACAAAACAGCTTGGAGAGCATGATCTTGGACGTCAGGATTCCTGTCCTTCAAATGTGCGGTAATTATTCGTTCTTTAACGAGATGGTAGAAATGCAGTGCAATATCACCGAATAATCTTACTCTTTTGGTCTTTCTTTGATTTTCTTACGCGCTCAGGCTCAGTCGCTTTCTGAACGGCTTCGTCTCACGGTGGCCGAGATCGATCATCAGCTACGGACTGCGCATCAAATTCGCATGAAAGCCGTTTGTTACCGTAAGTTCCGTCCGGCAATGGAGACTACGCAAGTAGTAAACTGTCTAAAGTAATCTACTGTTTCTTTAACAAAATCGACGGCTTTCGTTTGCATCTCTTTGGTTTCACCCCATTAGCCTTATCCCCTTTTCTCTTTCTCTCGCATTGTGCTAATTTTCAGGATCAAACACGCTGCGATTGAACAGAAGGTGAACTGCGCGAACAATCTGTCTAGCCATATGCGTAAAGTCGTTCCCAGTGAGCCCCAAATTCCTAATCCGCGAAATCAAACCAGATTTTGAAGTACTGCGTAGAAGCGGAGATTTCCCTGAAAGCTGAACAGCCTTCTGGAACGAGCTACGATCGTTCCCACTGAACCCGGCCAAAGCTGTGAAATCTGGACCGAATTGGTGCTTTTGAGCAAGTGAAGGGGATCCCGTGAGGCAACAGCCTTCGGATCTTCAGTACTGCGGTCACGGACATCTCGCATTAAAAGAACTCACCCCTTCCATCGTTTTGTGCTTCCTCCCCTCATCCCCAGCCATCCGCAAATTCCTTCTCAGTTGTGAGCTGCTGTGTAATTTACTCAAGCTCAGCTACGATGCCTTCTCACTTCAACCCAAGCCATCTGCGATGTATCCCCGGAGCCAAAGTCTTTGCTCAAAACGTTTCAAGCTTCCAATGAGTTCAAGCTGATTCTCACTGCAAGCTTCCAATTGAAATAACCACGTTCCCAGGGTCCTCTCTGGCTGTATAGGTGCTTTCTTGGACTATGCTGGCATCTGACTGCAAAATAACTGTTATAGTGAGATCTCTGCAAGCTCCTCTACGATTCATGCGATGATATGTGGGTCTTGCTTGGGTGCAACAATTGTCGGATATCTTACCGGCTCGTCAAGTCACTTTCCTTTGTACTTCAACTTCTCTCTCGCCTGGTGGTCACCTGAAGCTTGGGATCCAATACGAGTGTCCAACACACAGTTCGTTCTCTTCATATTTGGCTATCATGTTCCATTTGATACTTTTTGCTGACTGGCTCCTGCATGACTGTGCGGAACACGTTCCCGCAGATCAACTACGATCGACCAGCAACTCTCCGTTAATTTCACCGTGGAGAACATCATATACTCACTCGGAGTCACTCCCAGCCCTCGACGACATGTGACTGCGTAATACCGTATTTTAAAAAAATATGTCCACTTTTCATATTACTTGAAGTTTGAACGTCAACTTCAGATTCCAATTCAATCATGTTATCTTTCTTAACAGTACTGATGGTGTGAACCTCCTGCGCCGGAGCGAAGCGTAGGCACATCTTGTCTTGTGTATGATATCATTTGTGATAATGGACTTGTAGACTTCATGTAACGGGCTATTAGTATTGATTTGAGGACAACAACAATAATTCATCACCATGCTTCGAGAAAGCTGCAGCTATCGCGAGTCCCACTTGTTTCATCGAACCCGAATCGCTTTTTAGCTTTGTGAGAATCTTTTCGCTCATATCCGCTTTCGACAGTCTTGAACGGATGAATGCTGTGCGTACATCAATGGCGCATTCATCAAGATGGGAGGCGGAAAGACGTGCAATCCTTCATCATGGCGTCGGCTAGCTTGAATAGGCCCTTCTCATCGAGTTTTGAATTCCCCAGCATGTCGATGATAATATCCATGATGGGCAATAGTGTGTTATCTGGTAAAATTGTGTTTCTTTGAAATAATCCTCTGTTAAATACGAAGACCACACGTACCTCCTTTCGAAAGTTTCAAGACAGCTTCTACCGCTGCATCCTGGACACCCTCGTCAGGATCCTTGCAAAGACAAATAATTTTTTTTCTGCTCGATGGAGTTATGGAGTCTGCAGATAGCATGTCTGAAGTCCAAGTTTAATGGAAGTAATCGTCAATCAAAGGGATGCTCACCTAGATTCGACAGGGAGATAATAGCATTCAATGCACGTTTCCGGACATCGAAGCGCCAGCAAGCGGCCGCTCGCGTCGATATCGCACACGTCTCGACACCTTAGTACAGGGGAATGATATATCATGGCCCACTGATGGTCGGAGACCGGTGATGTATCAAAACCGCTAGTTCAGAGGCGAAACTGATATATCATGGCAGGTAGGTTTCTACTTTTATTTCCCAGCCAGTGTTGGTCATCGTCAATTGACACGTGGCCCTCGACGTCGCGATCAAATGAGATCAAACAGGCTTGACGTCGCGATCAAATGCGATCAAACGGCCTCGACGTCGTTGTCGACAATGACGACAAAATGATGTAAGAAATCACGCGAAAATTCTCAAAAAAATATGATAGATGGATGAAGGATGGACAGTACATATGGGAGGTAAAGTAGTAGCAACTGGAATCTCTGTTTTCAGTGAAATGCATTTTTTACCGATGCATTGATTAGGCGCCACACAGCCTCAAGCAATGCGTTCGTCCACGCTCCGTCCAGCCCTGTGAGGTGCATACATCTCCTCGTATTCCGCCGCACCGGGCAGCGCCTCGGTGATGCTCCATACCGCCACTCCCCTGCTTTGCTGGCGGCACATCCTGTACTGCCCCCTGCAGTTCCAGCGTACGTGCGCCTTGCGGGCCGTGCCACACCTCCCCTTCGCCACCACGCCGGAGTCGGCCCGCCTGCTCGCTGCGCCCTACACCACACCAGCGCCTATGCCGCTCGCCCACCGATGCAACGCTGCGCCAGGCGCAAGGTGACACTGTAGTGCAGCCCAGTGCCCATCCAACCCTCGCGCCCCGCAGCCGCTGCGGGGAATGCAAGAGGTCTTCGCGTTGCTAATTCTGCGCTGGTACCACATCCCGCTACCCACCAAACAGTACTCCAGCAGTGAATCGGGGGAGCAGCTACTCTCCTGCGCTACTCGTGGCACTGATCCGGCGCTGCCGCATTTTCCAGTGGCTCAGGGTGACAGTTGCCAACCTCCAGCAGTAGCGCGGCGGCGGAGGTACCATGGCAGACCGCTGTCCCAGGTGCACAGGCTCCATAGGTCCCGCAATCACAGACAACGGTCGCGCACCAGCAGCGCAGACAAGTGCGGTTTCTCGCGGTGCACCGCAAGCGTGTAGACAGTTTGCTGAAGGCATGAGGGGGACGCACCGTATCGGGTGGGGAGTAGCGTGGCGGTTTGGTCGGGGAGTTACACTGCGAGCGAGGAATAAGCGGAAGTTAAGCATCAAAGGATGCTTCTAGCAACTTTGGATGCACCTAGTGTCCCGAGTTCCCCAGCTCTTACACCCTCTTCGGAATCTTTAACACCCGAGATAGATAGAAAAATCGGTGTGCAAATGGCCGTTTCCGGGGGGGTACAGTCCCCATTAAGTGCACAGAGGTTGTATCTGAGTTCCTTTGAGACTCTATAAGAGATCCTGACAGGATCTGATCAAGCCAGAGGAAGTACCAGAAGACGGCCGCAAGAGATCGGGTGGTGAGTAAAATGGGGTGTAGCGAGACATTGGTGGGATCGAAATGCTTGAAGCGAGAGCCCTGGATGCCTGCAATGCTTTAAAAGAGATCTAAGGCAGAGCAATACGACGAGGAGACCCAGAAAGAGTTGTGGACCAACGGAAGTCGTGCGGGAAGCCTGGAGATGTAACAGCTGTCACGCCGGGTACTGCTGCCGAAGCGTCCGGATGGGCGCTTGATGAGCGCTTGACATGGGCGATAACAGAAGATTCGACCTCAGAAATCTGCGCCCCGCACTCGCAAGCAGTTCTGAGGAGACAGAGTTTCCCAAAACATTAACCATATCTGCGGAGGTTATTCATTCGATTTACATGACAATAATCACAAAAACATTGATCATAGGGCCAAAATGGCATGCGCACACGAAAAAAGTGTTGAAAATGACCAAACTTTCGGGATACTCGACATCTGAGGGTATATATGAGGTCTAGTAACCTAACCAATTCAGAAATTGCCAGTGGTTGGAAATGGAATACTGGACAATTTCGTTCAAATCGACATGGGGTGTGACGCGTGACCCATTTTACCTATTCAACATTTCGGCAGCTGCTGAATTTTTGCGTGACACCTGACACCTCGAAAATTTTGGCATTTGAACCGATTTTTTTTGTCTTTTTTGCCTTTTTAGGCAAATTGGGGCCTGTGTGACCACTTGGAGGTTCGACAGGGGCCCGAGTGACGCGTGACCTCGACCAAAGTTCGTGATCGACAGGGGGGTGCATGATGTGTGACTGCCGATTTGAACGAAATTGTCCAGTATAAAATATAAAGTCGTACATGGGACGGGTTGAGATAGCATGAAAGATGTTGCCAATTGGTTGCTTCTCCACTCTTCTCCATCGACTTTATGCAACTCCTTGAATACCTCAATCTCTTTTCTCAATATTTCTATATACTACATTGCATTTATGGTTTTATACCACAAATCCATGGCGAGGTAAGCACTCACGGAGGGGTTTTTGTGTTCAACATCCAATAGACACCCAGGAAGCGCCTGTCGGGGCCGTAATTCCGAAGTGCCTAAATGCCCCGACAACCCTCAATTTTACTCATTTCTCTCGGTTTCCGAGGCTTTTTGAGGCACAAAGACTGATAAAGGTAATGCATTATCGTTCTTTGAATAAAACTACAGCACAGTATGGTTCCACTGAGGTTTGGAGCATCTACAAATATGTATACTGGAGTGTGTGGATGGCAGGCAACAAGTGTGGAGGAGAGACGGTCGGGCACAAGACCAATCAAAGAGTGGTGGGCAATGAGCGCGCACAGGGCAGTGATCAAGCAAGGGAGCAGCGGGCACCAAGCGCGCATGGGGCATATATCAAGCATAAGAGCTGTGGGAAGTGGGTGCGATGGCACGGGCAACGAGCACGAGGGTACAGTCAGCAAGCGCGAGGGTGCCGGCGGGGGTGCGGGGTAGCGAACGGGGCCGGGCATGAGGGCGCGGGTAGTGAGTGGGGACCGGGTGCGAGGGCGTGGGTAGTGAGTGAGGACCGGGTGCGAGGGCACGGGCAACGAGCAATGAGCGCAAGGGCGCGGGGATCAGGGCGGTGGGGGAGCGAGTGCGGCGGGCAAAAAGCACGAGGGTGCGATCAGCGAGGGTGCAGGCGGGTGTGCAGGTAGCGAACGGGGACAGGGACGGGTGCAAGGGCGCGAGGGTGCGAGGGCGTGAAGGCACGGGTAGCAGCGGGCAATGAGCACGAGGGTAAGGTCAGCAAGGGTGAGGGTGCGGGCGGGGGCGCAGGTAGCGAATGGGGACGGGGACGGGCATGAGGGTGCGGGTAGCGAGCAGGAACCGGGCAACGAGAACGAGGGCATGGGGATCGAGTACGGGAGCCAAGGAGGGCCGGCACACAATCAGCCGGGTGGGAGCGACAATGGCCAATTACAAGGGTTCCCAGGCAAATTGAAGGGTGAAACACGTGGAGGCTTAAGGAAGGATACGAGGGATGATCGAGGCGGAGAATCAGAGCAGCCCAAGCCAAAGAATCCATTTTTATTTGCGATAAGGTACGGAAGAAGGGTGCCAGCGCAGCGACGGTGCTGCAGCGTTGAGAGCCAATAGAGACCGGAAACTTGAGGTGTTGATAGGAGCAAGAAAGGAGAACCTTCTGACAAACCCACAGAGCAAGCAGGAGGGCCAGAGGCAAGAGAGAGCTGTTGTGGTGGAGGATGGAAGCAAGGCACGATGGTGGGTGATGGGAACAAATTGATCACCCCGTTTAGAGTGGCTGTGGAGCGCCATCAATCGCGGCGGGTGGCAGGGCCAATGGTGGGCGCCCAAATCATGCGGAGCGCATGTTGTTGTACCGGGGGGAGTTGAGGGGAAATTGATATATCAGACTTACCGCTGATTAGAGGCCCTGATATATCACGACGCTCCGATAATCAGAGCACTTCTGATATATCAAAGTGCTGCATACGCCTGATACATCCATGGTGGCATTTGCATTTGCGGCCACATTGGGCCACAACCACCATTGAGCTGGGTTTGCATCACCGCATTTTTGGCCCTCTTCTGCTTGTTGATTTTGTCCTCCACTTTTAGTTGGTCCGGGACTGTGTCCACAGTGGCAAGATCACGCCGCTATGAGGACAATTCAGTGAATGGAATAGAACTCGAATATTGAGCTTACAATCAAGGTGGCCCAGATTACCAGATCATTATTCGTGTCCCCTACTCTGTTTACAGAGAAGGGTTCTGTGGGCCTGAAACCATAATCCGTCCGCCAAATCACTGAGACCATCAAAAACGTGACATATATGGTAATGTATGACATCATTATTTTCTCAATTGTCACCATAAATGAATAACTGTCAGATCGTATCCGCGCTGCTACAAGTATGTGAGTCAGCATGAATGAATATCCATCGGATTGTATCCGCGCTGCTACGAGTGCGTGAGTCAGCATGAATGAATAACCCTCGGATTGTCTCCGCGCTGCTACAAGTGTGTTAGTCAGCATGAATCCCTCCGAAATCGCTCACATGACTTGGGATTGGGCCTCTTCGAGGCGGGTGCTGAACCTTTAGGTAGGGGGTAAACACTAAGTCAACATTCTCACAAAATACACACTATACCAGCTTTTTGGCCTGAGGTTCAACAAATTATTTCTTGAAGAACTTGAAACCATTACATTGGATAAGGCACAACACAGATATACTACCATTCTCTAATGCAATGAACATGTTATCTGTACAAGTGGATAAGCAATTGAGAAGTATGCTGGTTCAGTGCCTGAAAATTGGCAGAATTGCCAATTGAATTTGAAACACACCACCAAGATGTTGATGAGGAAGCTCTACCAAACCCTACACTTTTGCTATCGGTGTTTTTTGTAGAAGCACAGTACTCATGCTGAGCTTCTCACTCGGCAAGATCAGAAGTCCCCATATCCAATTTTCAGCGCACACAAACATTCTGACTTGGAAACATACTACCAAGATGTTGATGAGGAAGCTCTACCAAACCCTGCACTTTTGCTATTGGTTTTTTTTTGTAGACACAGCACTCATAGCTACCTTCTCACTCAGCCAGATCAAAGGCCCCCATATCTGATCTTCATCGCACACAAAAATTACGATTTTATTCTAAATTTAAAACACACCACCAAGATGTTGATGAAGAAGCTCTACCAAACTCTGTGCTTTTGCTATTGGTGCTTTTTTTAGAAGCAGTACTCATGCTGAGCTTCTCACTCGGCATGATCAGAAGTCCCCATATCCAATTTTCAGCGCACATGAACATTTTTTGACTTTAAAACATACGGCCAAGATGTTGATGAAATTATGACCGCATGCAAAGGTAGAGTATGGGGCCAGCGCTTACCGCCGCTACCGATATTGATAGTGTTTTCCCGATGTCAAAACGTAGCAGGCCTTGCCCATATGCTCTTGGCAGGCATGATATTTCTCAATCATGGCCATCAACTCATGCTCGCGTTGCTCGCTGGCCTCGAGAGGTGCTGCAGGCTGTGTAGCTTTTTTCTTTGAAGTGCTCTGAGCAGTATGATAAATAAATACCTCCATCCTGATAACTACCTCTGCCCTTACCTTGCGACCATCTGTCGGTGTGTTTGATGTGTCGGTAAGAGAGATTGAGAATGGCTTGACCTTTCCCCCCTTCTTTTTCAGGCAATCTTTGCGGTACTCAGTAATGTCCGCCATTAGACTTTCGTAGTCCTCCAAGGTTTCCAACAATTTTGGGACAGGCTTGGGATTTTTTGGCTTGTACAAGGCGACATAGCTGATTGCCGACAGATGGGTGATGCCAACCTCCATTTTCCTCAACACAGTGGTAAGAAAGCCCGCAAATGTCATGGTGCATGACAGTTTAAGCTCCCGGGTAGCATTGTGGAATGGAACCTTGTAAACAATCGTGTATTCTTCATCCTCGCTGTCAGAATTGTCATCGGCCAATAGACAGAAGACACGTCGCGTCAAACATGAATTTTACAGAGCAGATTGAGGAAGAACTTATACCCAGAAAGGCCTGCCCATCAGACTCATTGTCGCTTCCCCCTCCATACTGCTCAGCATTAATAGCCGCAGATTCCTCTGGACTGATCCCCATCACCGTGTCGAACACCTTGTCCATGGGATTCACTGTGTTCCGCCCACTGGTAGACAGCGGCGTTTCGAGATGCCTCGCTAGCGCCTAGCCGAAGGCCGTGTCTAGCTGCATCTAGCCGGCTAGTCACATCCATTACCAGGCGTGATGAGGCGGCTAGACAAAGCTCCAAAAACAAAGACTCCGAGATGAAGGAGTCTCGCCATCGTCGAGGTCTGAGCAGTGTGTCGTCCGACTCAATTGTGTGCTGTGAAGTACTGTAGTATTTTGTTCAATTCGTAAGTCACGCGTCACACCCGATTTTCGGAAATCCTTGCAATGTTTGTTTCTCGATTTTAGCAGATTTTGGAGATTTGTCGGAAAAATTCAAAAGTCATGTGCCTTACGAATTGAACGAAATACTACAGTAGTTAATTAATTCCAGATGTATCGGCTTTCGTTGTTGATTTCGGCTCCGTTGTCACAGCACAATCAATGACAGCGTGCCTTGAGCATGACCACATTGCATCAGTTCTCAGCCCGTCGAGTCCCGACCACTAAGTAGTCCAATGGCGCACTCATCCAGCCCCGGAGCCCTGCAATCTAGAGGGAGACATGTTGAGGTGTATGCAGCCGCCTCGACGATTGTCATTTCTGTAGCCGCAAAGCTCCTCGGTGCGCCTCGCCAAGGCTGTGTCTATCTAAGCGAGAAACTGGTGTTCTAGATCCTCAATGCCGGCTAGACGGAGCTTGCGGCACCTCGCAATGGATCCGTGGGACTCGGCATCCCACGTTCTAGGCGAGGCGGGAACACAGTGATTACGCGCTGTCCCGAGGCCTATCAGGAGCTCCGCCGCGTCGACATCTGATGAAGACACACTTTGCTTCTTGGTGAGAGGCTTTGGCTTCGGGCACGTTGTGTTCTCCTTTTCAGGTGACTGCTGCTTCCGCGTGCTTCCAGCAGCCTTTCTGCAGCCGGTGTTGGGGCGCTGAGCATGTGGTTTACGACTCTCAGCCTTCCTGCGGTCTCCCATAATGTGCTAGGATGTAGATGAATGATATCGACACAAATGTTGAGTGGAAAGAAGAAATTGACGGAAATAAAGAAACAGCACGTGCTGGGTGCATCGCCCGGCCCATTTTTGGGCGGGGGCACCTTCAGAACGGTTATAAAAATAGTTTATGTCTTTCCACCTTGGAAAAATACCCATCCGTTGTCGAGAAAAGCGTAAAATACTCCAGAACTGACCCGCCAAATGAACATTCTTACAAGTTGCTCAAAACACCAAACTAACCCTGGGGGCATCTAGCCCTCGATGAGACGACCAATTTCGACTATATACTTGCTATTTTTCGTCCAGTATTCGTTGAGATATGAGCCTCACAGTGGAAGTCTGGACCAATATGAATTGTAGGCTGTCCAACAGTACTTGTTGCTATCGTTTGCACTACTGTGGGGCGGCCATTATGGGATGCATCGATTGCATCCCGGTATTCCAGCCGCACATCGGGTTGCATAGCAACAAGACTTGTTTGAATTGTTTGAAGCTCGAGTGGCTCAAAGATTCCAGTGTTCCACTGGGCATTGAGACATATGCCATGAAGGATTTAAGTTCCTCGTACCTGCTCCACCAACTGGATATATTCATCCAAATCATCGCCCAGCCTGGCAATTACAACAGCGTCAGTTGGTGTCTGGATTATGGCGGTAACAGCATCTTGAAAGTGATTATAATGCAGCTTGAAGGCATCCAGCAAACTTGTGGCAGGTGAGGGAAGGGCCATTCAAAGGGGTGGTTGTGGTTTGAGACGAGATTGCGGAATTGATTGTAGAACAGTCCAAGTTTAGGTTTGAGATGGTTTCCCAAGGGTTACATCATTGAGGTGGGGGCAAACCCACCGTTGGTGTGGGATTGATGGTGGTTCCCTAAGTTTGTTGATGTTGTAACCGTTGGTTTTCGTAGAAGGTCCCATGGTTGCACTGGGATTGATGAACCAGCCCACCCAAGGGCCAAGTGGGATTGATAAAAGATCCATGGGTCGCTTAGAAACCACCTGTTGGGTGTGGGCTGTACACATGTGTACTGTGGACTGTACTTTGAATCTGTTAATGCACAATTCTGTTGTGTACACAGTGGCAAGTGGTCAATGCACTCCGAAAAATGTGATGTATCGGTGCTCCTGAAGATGCTCTTGATACCATTAGTATACGAACAAAAATAAGAATGCTTGAAATTGTACCTGATATCCAACAAATGTGTCGGACTGAATCGGCAACCTGTATGGCGAGTACCAGAAACAATTACATGTCTTCTGATATTCCCCGTTCCAGCCGGAGTTGATGTGCAACTGATATTTTGACTGATACTGTGAGAATCAGTGCCGGTTTACGTCTGCCGAAGATGCCGTATCAGCGGCAGTATCAGCCGCCGGCCTGATGTGGCGGGAATCAGGTGATCATCTTAACCGCGCTGATTCTTTCTGTATCGGGTCTGCGGCCGATACTGCCGCTGATACGGCATCTTCGGATGCACGTAAACCAGCACTGATACTTTGAGTATCAGTCGAAATATTAGTCACAGATAAAATCCGGCTGAAACGGGGAATATTGGAAGCCCTAGATTTGTTTCCGGTACTCACCATACGAGTTATCAAATCTGTCCGACTCATCTGTTGTATATCAGGTACAATTTCTGCTTCTCTTATTCTCATTCATATACTAATGGTATCAGGAGCATCTTCAGGAGCGCAGATACATCACATTTTTTGGAGTGATGGAGAGTGGACTGTTCCTTAGGACAATGTTGCAAGTTGAGAGCACACAGTACACTGTACAATAACACAAGATGATCCTCCGCTTCGCTCCAGGATCCAAAAGCGTGAAAGAAAGGCAATTTCATTTTTGTGGAAACCAAAGAATGGGAGCACCACAAATACTTCAGTGAGAAATTAACAGTCACTCAAAAAGAAAAAAAGGAGGAAGCATTGGTTCAGCCTTCAGTATAACGACACAATATCAGAGCCGGCAAGAAAAAGAACTCAGAGCTCCGGAATGAAGAATAAAATCGGGGATTCGACCACGCCAACACCACAAACCAATAGACAAGAAGGAATGATGAATCCGAAGTGTGAATCTGTTCATGGGCGAAGGTTGAAGGAAAAGCAAACATCCAAGGGTAGAAAAACCACAGTACTCGTACTGAAGGATAGGTAGATTTGATTGCCAATGCCACCGGCCCGCCAGAAATTTCAAGATTCTCTCATATCACTTCTCCCCGAGTGGCAGACTTCGAATTGTCCTCAGGCCCGTCAGGGTGTGGCGGCACTGATATCGTATCCATAGTCCCCTCCACGCGGAAGACAACGGCTTTCAATGAGACTATTGTATCGCCCTTAGAAATGGCTTCCGTGAACGAAGTGGTCGAAGACCAAACTGAAGTGGTCGTATTCAGTCGAAGGTGAGACAGGAATTAGAGATAGACATACCAGTGGCAAAGACGGTACAAATAATTATAATATATAGATTCACTTCGTGAAGGCTCGCGATCAATACAGCGGCCCGGCCGTCGCAAACAGCGATGAGTTCAGCAAGGAGGAAGATCACTTAGGATCCGTCAGCCGGACTTCATCTGAAGGACTGCAAAATCCGCACGAGGAAATACAAAATTGGTGCTTGTAATCCAGAATATGTCCTGCAGCTTTTTATTGAAAGATTCTGGGTGGCAGCTCAATTCAATACCACGCGAGCCATGCAATCACTCACGCTTTGAAGGACTGATACGTTCATCAGTTTGAATCCCCAACAAGCTTGTTTGACGCTGCTGATGGAGTCTCCACAAGAAGAGACATGACACGTAGCTTGAGCCGACGTGAGACAAAACGGAATTTCACGCAAAGCAGTTTCACGTACCTATTATCAACAAGCTCCAGAACAAGAATGGCCTTCAAGATGTATGTGGGCAAGCTCGGGAGCACACTGTACTCGTTGCGAGTCTTAGCCAGTAGCTCTACCCACTTCACGTCGAACACGATGTAGAAGCCGGCCCGGGCGACCTTGAGCGTGATTGGGAACGCCAGGAGCAAAGGCAATCTTGAACGGGGGAAGACGGCAGCGATGCGTACTAACAGGATGGTCTCTGCTCCCCATGCCTTCCATAATTCTAGACAGCTATAAATTTGGTCTGCAAGCGTGTTAGCTATGTCCTCAAACCAGATTCAAATTACCTTCCGTGAGGTTGAAGTGCGTAAATGGTGACAATATGTCCCGTATCTGCAGGGTCTCAGTGACATCCGACACCCAACACAGTAAAGTCTTACCGCAATGTGCGTCCCCAATGCGGAAGAGATTATCCCTATACTGACAGACACCACGTTGAGTATGAAAATTGGTCTGCGCCGCATATATGGGGTTGACAATGCCAACAGTAGGAATAACAGTGGCACAAGCAATGTACCGAATATTGTCAGGATAAGGATGAAGGGAAATGCAGGGCGTATGCCCTCGACATAGGCGTCGATGATGGGGGCTACTAAGGCCGTAGGAATGGGGGATGATGATGTAGACATGACTGGTCGACATTTCAACCGGGGGCTATTATATCAGGCATAACGACCGTTCCTGGTGTGGACCCTGAGGAGGAGAAATCAAACACTGATACAAGTACCACACTGCCAGATGATGGATCCGCATTTCGGCCAAGGTCTTCAATCCTTCTCTTCCCACTCCAAGACACAGCTTTTGAGGAGGTCCTAAGCTTTCCTCAGTTCTTGCCACCATCGTCAATGTCTTGATCTGGCTCTCTCGGGGCGATGAAAGCCTTCGATTAGGGAGCGTAGCTATCACCGGCAATTTTCTCTCGCTTTCTACGCTGCGGGGAAGCCAAATAGTTCGTGTCTAAATCCCCGACAGTATCTGATCTGAGACAGGCACAAAGACGCAAATACGACTCTGACATGCTCTTCAGAAGAGCGAGAGATGCCCCTGAGGTTCATGATACACATATGCTGAGCTGTTTATTTATACAATTCACCTCAAAGCTTTGGGCCGACTCAGCAACCAGGAATTTCTGGGCCCGTTCTATGCACTTAAACTTTTCTAGCCCTTTCCATAGTTTTCTGCTCCGAAGACTTCCGAAGACTTCCGAAGATCGACGCGCAAGCTCAATCGCGGACTGCATCAATCATGTTCCGTGCGATTTTAATAGCAAGAAACTCATCTCGCAACTAATCAGCCCTTGAAACCTTCGTACCACGCTGATGTGCGCTGAGAAGCTATCCAAAACTGTCATGCACATCATTCTAATTCTGAAGGGACAGAAAGGTTGATCATCGGCGAATGACTTCTACTGATGGTCAGCTTCCATTGCAACTGTCACCTCGGGGGATCCCGTACAAGTATTAGAGAGCTTGCGCAAAAGCAGCATGCGGCTTTCAAATCGCACGCGGCACTATACTTTTTTCGCTCCGGAGCATCACTAGGAGTGTTGAATGACACCTTCTGACCACCAGAGCGAAAAAAATAAAAAGCTGCATGAGGTGAGTTTGCGCACCCAAAAGCCGTATGCGGCTTTTGCACAAGCTCTCTATTATCAAAGGCCGACTCAAGGCAGACACCAATAGACAGCTTGCGCAAAAGCCGCATGCGGAAATCAAATTTGAGAACCCGGGTCAGCGGAAGGGCAGCCAGGTTGTGGGACCAGGACTGGTGGGTGAAAAAAAATCATTGCTGCCCCGACTGCTGCGTGCAAGGCGTGAAAAGTGTGTGAAGTCTGCGTGGAGCTGAAGTGATGGCTGGAAAAACCACTCCGCCCAGCTGTGCATTGACTAGATACCCATTCGGATGAATGCAATACAGATTTAGAGAGCCAGGAGAAAGCATTGAACTCACCAAGACACAGGGAAAACCCCACAAAAACCCTGCAGTTTTGCATAATGCACAAAAGCCAAGTGCGGCTCATGCGGCTTTTGCACAAGCTGTCTAATGCCCCGCATTCATTTGATCTTTCTCAGCCTTAGCTATGGGGCTGACACTGCCTGACGTCGATGTTGATCATGCTTACGAGGACTATATGTACTCGTTCTTTTCATCAATCGGAACCAGGTTTCCGAGCTGGCGATATCTTTATCAGTATGTCCTGAAGATGTAATGAAATAGTGGCTGTGTTCATTAGATTTTTGAAGTCTTTTTAAGAGCCTAATCTAATAGATTTAGTGATTATGTAATCCACCACAATGGTGCTCGTTCGAATCTGGCTAGTCAATTTATATTTTTTCATCTTTGTTTCCTAATCTCCACCGGGTCACAGCTGGTCGACAACCACGTATGGTGTTCCTCTAGTGTGTTTGACTTATCCTGTGTCTACACAAATATCTGACACATACCAATCAATTCAGTATCACTTCTGTGTAGCTCTGTGCTCAGGGCAGCATCATGCCCTATTTGTAGGGTGATTATTTTATTTTTTGTGTTCAAGCTCCTAGTATCTACCATTCAACAACATGTCTAGTAAAACATTTGAGAGTTTAAGAAGTTCCACTCCATATGTTCAGTATTACGTTTCAGTTGATTTGGGGCCACAGAAATACGCGAACCATTTCAAACAGTTCAGCTTCTCTCCTAGAGTTTTATGCTGGGGAAACCTCAGGTAACCATATAATTGGGTTTAATTGTTTTTGTCATAGAGTGCGCATGTATGACAGGTGTGAATCTGCACGACTTATCAGAAGCATAGATTGTGGCAGTGCAGACCCCATGTATGCAAGACTTCGGATAATCCCGAACATTTGATGGTCGGCTTCAACGGCAGTACAATTTCCACCGGGTCACATCTAGTAACACATTTGAGTCATCCTGTAATATATAAACAAGACATGCCTTTGCTTCGCTCTGGCATAAATGTAAGCTGTGACATGTTGAAATATGCATGTTGACTCAGAACCATGAAAGCATTTTATTGCAATAATGATTTATTCACTACATACAGCACCTCCCATGGATTAATTCACAGTCTCAGCTGCAAACTTTGCCTTCGCATCAATCGCAATTTGCACTACACATCGCCAGTGAATGTAGCATGAATAGAAGAGAACACATATTCCGAGGCGGAGTTGTTCCAGTAATTCAAAGTCACGGAGATATTCAATGAGACAGTGGGAGGATTGCATAGAACTTCGATGACGGCGTGGACACCTGTATCTGCAAGGCAGTCGGAATATGTCGAGACTGAACTGAATGCCTACAATAACAAAATAGCTCATCGAAACATATCTACGCGTCGGTTGGTTTGCCTGACACAGCAAAGGTAACCGGTA
Organism: Mycena olivaceomarginata; assembly: GCA_029378375.1. NCBI lineage: Eukaryota > Fungi > Basidiomycota > Agaricomycetes > Agaricales > Mycenaceae > Mycena > Mycena olivaceomarginata. The sequence goes on along the minus strand of JARKIC010000405.1, from coordinate 232,718 downwards.
GCGGCAGTGAGAACCGGTCCCCTACTCTTGTGCCACAATTGATTTGTCATTGCAATATTTCGAAAGACGGAATTTTGATGTGTGAGTTCAGCATAGAATATATCGGAAGACAGACCAGTGTGCACCGAGTTTTTGGGCAGATCACATGTGATATGACTTGAGAGGCTCCTTGCAAAGCGTCAGGAAAATTGAACATGCCCTGGCTATTGAAATGACCACATCTTCCTGGGACTTGCCAGAATTTTGGTGTGAGCTCAGCACAGAATATTTTGAAAGACGGACCAGTGTACACCGAGTTTTTTGGGCAGATCACATGTAATATGATTTGAGAGGCTCCATGCCAAATGTTAGGGAAATTGAACATGCCCTGACTGTTGAAACAAGCACATCTTCCCATACTTGCCGGAATTTTGATTTGTGAGCTCAGCATAGAATATTTTGAAAGACAGACGACCAGTGTGCACCGAGTTTTTTGGGCAGATCATATGTGATATGCCTTCAGAGGCTCCTTGCAAAATTTCAAGGAAATCGAAGATGCCCTGATTGTTGAAAGACCACATATTCCCGGGACTTGCCGGACCTTTGATGTGTGAGTTCAGCGCAGAATATTTCAAAACACGGGCTTGAGTGCATCGAGGTTTTTGGGTGAATCACATGTAATATGACTTAGGAGGCTCCATCCAAAACTTTAGGGGAATCTAACATGCCCTGGCCATCGAAATGAAAACTCCTTCCTGTCGGAATTTTGATTGTGTGCATTGAGCAAGGAACATTTCAGGCACAGACATGAGACATGAGCGCACTGACATGTCTGGGAATTGTATTGGAAAGTCCATCCGGAACACCCAACCTGCCCTAGTTGCAGTCAGGACTAATCTTTAACTGCTACTCGCAGGTCAAACCTACAATGGAATTTTATGCCAAGTAAGAGTAGAATAGACTACAGGCTTTTCTAAATTTTCTTAAGTACTGACCCTCTGATATCACATTGATTGATGTGCTGAGAACCTATATAAGAAACACACAAATAACCCCACTTGACTCGAGAGAGCAGCACAGAAATAGTCCAGAGACTGTTCCAACAACCAACAAACAAATCAAACAGCAATATATGCACAGAGATCCCGACGAGTTACAGCCCCTAGTACAGGGCCTTGTAAAGGTTGTAGGGAGAGGTTTCGTATCTCAAAGAGACGAAGAGCAAACTGTGTAGAACGTGTTTCTAGACACAATGGTGGAAACATAGTTTCCAAACAAAGTAGATTTATAGCTTCGCAGCGTGTGTGTGTCCAAGCGACAGAGAAACAAGTTTAAAGTAGTCCCATAGACTCAATTAGGGCCCCTAGTTTATAGGCCAAGAGTGTTCACAGAGCTTCCCTGAAGAGGTACTTTCTGAGCAGCGCACAGCAGTCACGTTTCCAAAGTTTTCCCTAGGCAGTACTTTCTGAAACCCGCTCCGCAAACAACAACAATAACATTTCTTTCAACAGAGTCCCAGTTCAAACAGATTCACAGAGTTTCTAACAGTTTCCAGGCAGAGCCCACGTGCGTTTCCAGAATAATATATGATTCAGAAACAATTAAGATTTCGACTAATAATGAGAGTGTGTTCGCTGAGGATCCCAGATCAACCCAATGCGCAAGTGTATAGCCTACTAGTTCGGGGGAAGATGCTGTGTCCATCGTAGAAACACCCTCGGATACTTATACAACCGCCAAGACACAGTTACAAAGCCCAAAACACAATCCAAATAAGTCAAATGTCTGTTTATCCGCCTCCTTAACCGTGTTTCCGTCGGTTGTTCTTTCTAGTGTTGCTTCCCATTGGTTCCCAACTGCGAGCACACCATGTTCCCTTGCCAATTACAAGGCAGGAACCCGTCAGTAGCACCCCTGTATTATTCAGAGGGTGTGTCGATCACCGATAGATCGGCACTGCACTTGTTCGACCTGTTTCTGCTTCAACTCAACTCTCCCCTTGATTCCAAGTGCGGAACTTGATAATACTCCTTTGTAGGTCTCAGTAGATACCCGTTTCTATAGGGTTTCCCAGAAAGGGTTCTTGAGAAAGAACCTTGGAACACCTTTAGAGTTGTGATCCGGGTCCTTAGAATAGCCGACCACCTGTTTTGGTGTATCCGCATTCAATGGAAACCGGCAACTCCAGCAACCGAAACACTTCGTGACCCAGCGCGTCTCCTTAGTGTCTCAACACAACACAATACATTGCACAACTCCCATTCCCTTGACCCGTTTCCGTTGCTTAAGTGGATGTTGGAAACAAGTCAAAAAAGTTCCTTGACTTATTAATTGGCTGCACATTTCCCTTACGGTTTTCAGGGCGAGACTAGCCAGTGGACGTTCTAATTCCTTAGAACATTCACCCATTTCTGTGGTTCGCCCAACAGCTACCACACTGGTTGGCAGATTCAAATTTTCCAGCACAATTTACAGTGAAAAATGTAATTTGTTTTTCAGACATTTTTTACTGAAAAAAATGGTGAAATTTTCAAAGCTTTTTCACCCCTTTTCAAACTTTCTTTTGAGTTTTTCACCTCGAACCGGAAAAGTGATGAAAATGTTTTGGGTTTTGCACCTAGTTTCCAGCTGAAAAATTGATGGAAAACAAACAAGATTTTTCACCAAGAATTCAGCAGAAAAATTTGAATTTTCCAACCGATGCCAGGAACCAGTAATGTTGCATAGAAACAACAGTTTCAGCAATGAGCACAATCAGAAACACGCAAAATTATGTGTATCTAACTATGGCCCAATTACTGGCTTATCACCGTACCCCCGCCTGCTTTGATGGCATCAGACAAAACGGCTTGTGATGGCTTAAGCCATGTTTGCCTTACCCAATCTGGCCTCAATTGGCACTAAAACTGCGATGTTTGGGTAGGAGGAGGGTATTTATATGTACTAGGCACAAAGTTGACCTCAACATTCTCCAAATTTCATGACTTTTGGGCTCAAGCCCGTGCCCACCCAATTTGATGGCATCAGTCAAAATGGCTTGTGCAAGCCACTTTGTTCACGACGACCCAAATATACATCAATTGTGGTCATGGATAGCACAAGATGCACCCTGTTCATACTTTTATCTTGTTCAGCATGATAGCCTGACTCCGACTTTAACCAAGTCAACCATGGCTCTCTAAGGCTCTCAGTGGCTAGAGGACATCAATGTACTACGCTTTCAATGTTCCCCTGGGTATTCCAACCTGTTTCCCACTAAAAGGGCGAGAATTCTGGTCCGAAGTTTATGTTGCTGGAAATGCTGTAAGTTGAACAGTTGTTTCATGATTTTCATTTGATTATGTACCTTTCTTGTGATATGTTACGGATGAATGATGGTTCATTGGTTGGGAACACTACCCATGTGTCGGACGTCACAAGCTCGCTGGCTTGGATCAGAAGCAGAAGTTGTGCAATGTGCATATGATCAATGACAGCGATGAGCAGTATACCCGAAATTCCAGGATGATGTGTCATTCTTCATGATATAAACCTTCCGAGGACTCATAGCAATGCAGATACGGCCCCAGATGTGACACCTGAGGCTCAGACAACGAGTAGGACACAGAACCCATTTTTTTATTATGGCTGATGCCAGGCCGACAAACGGACTTGCCAAGTCGACAAAACAGCTTGTAAGCCAAAATGTCGGGCTTGGGCAGGTGTCCCCAAGCCCAAGCCCATCCAAGCCGTTTTGTGCCGGTGCAAGCTGTTTTGGAGAGCCAAAAGCATCACTCTCGCGCAAACCAGCTTGCGAAGCTATCAAACAGGCTTGCAAGCCGATCTGCCGGGCTTGCAAGCCCGTTTGTCTGATGCCATCAGACAAATGAGTTTTGTTCAACTTTCAAGTCGACATTGACAAGACTTTCAAGCATATGCAATAAATTTTTTACATGATCAATATGATCTATTGAAGTCAACTGCGGAGCAAATTTTAGAGGTAACTTATGCTGTGATACCACATATGTGAAATCAGTGGAATCATGCAGACCTTACTGGAATTTGTGCACACAAGTTCAATCAAAAGAAGAGAGGATTGAATGTCCAGTCAAATCCCCCAATCATCAGGAAATACCCGACTCCATTCCAGTGGCATTCGAACGAACTTTTGAATTAACTTCTGAACCACTCAACAACTCCACATTGACCCAAGAGGGCCAAATTGCGACCCCATGACCAGGAACAGATGTGTCGAATCTCGAAACACGGGAATCCAGTGGTTCCCACATGTGTTTTCTTCCATCAGAAAAGGCATGGATAAATCGTGGAATTATCTCGGGAACCAGCATGCTTCTACGTGACTCCAAGCCAATCATTTCTCGCCAATTACCAGCATTTCACGCCATTTGACTCATTTCGAAGGTGTCTACATGTGCTGTGGAGCTTATCATGACTGGAATCAAGTCAGGATTCACCCGAACCAATAGCAAATTGCGCTCCCTGTGGAAATCATGCGGCTCGAACATTTCATCTTTGATTCTCTATACATTCGTGTCTGACTCATTCTTTTTGCCACATGCTCCACATCCATTTGGACCTGATCCTTGACAGATATTCCCATGTTATCGCATTTCTTATCTCTTCCCACACTCTCCGGACATCTATAAAGGCCCCCCAAATGTACTGTAAAAGTAGCTCCCTTTTGTACCATAATTCTGCCCTGCAGAATATACAAGAGTTAGGCCTAGTGTTGCCACGACTTGAGTCGCATGAATTCGACTTAACGTGCTTACCGTCCGAGGAACACATCAACTCTGGGGTATTAGGGGTTCAGCACATGGAGTTATACTAGGTCCACCATGTTTATGCGGCATTTGGCGAAATAGTGATTGACCGCGGAGATACATGGGAATCAACGTAATCCAAGTTGACTTGCCGAGTCGGCGACTTCGGGAGCGTATATCACGTATTACCCGATGACAAGGTGATGTCACCGGAAATGGTTAATATATGTTGCAGAGGCATCATGATGCATTGTTTGACAGGTATAATATTCGAGAAAATATATAAGGACAGGTCAGCAAACGAGTTAAGTCGAATTCAATCAACTTGAGTCGCGGCAACACTAGTTAGGCCACATTATTGTGCACCTTTGAGCTCACCCAAACGTCCTCAAACCAACAACAATATTGTCTTGCTTCTTGGTTATCTCATCCTCCGGTCGTCGTAGACCACCTGCTGCTATAAGTATCAATACCGCTTGATACCACTGATTTTCTGCTATCCACAGATTATCCACTGTACTGCTTGTTTCCAGTGAAACATACCATCTGTCTCGCTTTTGTCCTTCCCATTCATCCACGAGGATTATCCTTCCGCCTTCTGGAAGTTGGGTCACCTTTTGTTGGTTCACAAGAAGAGACAAATTACCTCACTCATTCACTTTCCGTGGCAAACGACACGCCTGATCGGAATTTGAAGTAAATCATTTTACGCAATCACAATGCTCTTGAAGCTCGTGCCCAGATGAACATTGTTGCGGCTGAGATCAAGCCCAAGCCTGTTGGCTTGATGCCATCAGAGTATCGGGCTTGCGAGTCTGTGAGCCCAAGATCTTATCGCCTCCACACGAACTGCTTTCAACTCATATATGGTACAGGCCTTTGAGTATTCTAATGCTCAAAGACACCCCAGAAAAAGTTTCAAAGCTGTAATGGGAATATATTCTGTGTTCAGTCTGTTTGTCCTCGTCTGAATTGGCTTGGAGACTGCACATTGATATCTGCATGATATGACTTGAAAATTTAGATTACAGTAGAACATAAGCCACAAGTTTTGTTTCCTATCTCGCCCAGTTATTTGAGTGCTGGAAATATAAGCCATTTTCATTTTCGACCAGTCATAACGATGCCCCGAGAAATACACCTGCCGCAATAAACTCACAACATATACCTGGGTTGATTATTGTATTTTACCTCAGTTGGTGCTCGGTGTGCGCGTAAGTGATGTGTTTTCCAGCCATAATTATTTGCACCCAGAGAAATGCCCCTTGATAACCGTAACTATTCATCTCACTGCGGACCAGCATTCACATGGGATAAACAATCAGCAGAAAGATGTATTGACAGAGACAAGCCCATACTTCCGAAGCTAACTGACAATGCTGGTCTGTGTCCTCCCTCGCAGTGACAGTGTAACATCACATGAAGGAGCAAAACAATGGGAAAAACCCAAGGCCTGGAGGTAGACATTTAATACACACAGTAGAGTCATTCAGATCAGTTATATAGTCCGTTGGGGGCGAGAAATACGTGCAAGTCCGTTTCTCGGCTAAGCGAGCAAATGGGCTTGCCAAGCCGTCAAACGGGCTTGCCAAGCCGATCGGCGGGCTTGGGCTTTGATCTACACCCAAATCCAAGCCCAAGCCCGAACAAGCCCGTTGGCGCGGGCGCAAGCCCGTTTGGCAAGCCGAAAAGTGAAGTCTCGTTCTTCCGCTTTTGAGGCGTCGCGGAGATCGAGAGGCAGCGCAGGACCGCCCGGGAAATTAGAGCGCGTGAGGAGCGAGAACCCACTCGTGCGGATCGGTGTGGTGGATAGGATTGGGATGGGGTACTCGAGGTGTTCCACGCGTTCCGTGACCACTTGTGCGTATTCTTTCCCCTCCCTGCTTCCGTTTGGTGCGAAAGTTAACTGTTCGTTTGTTGGTGCAGAATGGACGTCTCGCGCGCACGCAAGCCGGCGCCGCTGCCTGACCGTGCGGGGTACGTGTCGTCGGAGAAGGTGCAGACTGCAGCCAAGCTCAAGAACATGTGCTCCTCGACGCGCGCGCTGGATGTGCTTGTCAAGTACTACTGCCGCGAGAGCGGGGTGCGGACTCTCGAGAAGCATATCCAGAAGGTCAGTGCCTTTGGTTTCACTGTGTATTCAACAGACACCGACTAACGATTGCGCTGCAGGTTCCCCATAAGGTGGCGTTGCGGGTCATGGAGGACTTCGGTGAAGATGCCTCCCTCCACCGATGTCCAGCGTATATCTTCATCATCGACGGCCTCGTGCGCAAGCCCGTGACGGCGCAGGAGCTCAAACCTTTACCGTCCCTGACTCGGGCATGTGAGCATCACGCCGGAGAAACTGAAGCACTACGTGCGCCCACTGGTGTACAAGAAGGACCGGATATACGTGCACGCGCCGCCGCCGGGCGTTAGCGCGACCTGAGAAATGGGTCGGACACGGTTATGCCTATCGTACATCCACCCCTTCTTACTTCTCGATGCGTGTGAGCGAATTTCGATGCTGATGTGAACTTTTTGTCGGCCAGGGCCAGAAAAGGGCGGGCTGCGGAGGTCAACGAGGGAATCCACGAGAGGGCGCACATAAGGCTGGGCTAGGTGAAGAGCCATTGTTCCTCGACTCGTGCGACATATGCCCAGTACGACGACGGTAATCTCATTCGCGTTCTTATCGCTCTGAATAACAGCGAAGAGTAATCCTGATATTGGTGAGTCGTCAACGCCGTTCTGTTTCTTGGTATTTATGCATTTTGCGCGGATCACGACATCGTCGTCGCGCGAACATTGCGGAGAACGGAAAGGAGTTGCTGCATGGCACACCCTCCAGACGCATACTATCTGACCGACGGAAACTAATATAGAGGTGTGGCCTTTTTATTCACTCACTTCCATACTTTGTCAAAGACATTGTATTGCACTTACATAGTCCACATGAATTGAACTTAGATTCTAACAGCTACTCGTCTCCAATCTCGACAGCAAACAAAGGGGGTGGCGGTGCGTACGGCTTTTCGGACCGAAACAGCGCGTCTCGACTGGATCCTCTTCAGCTTGACCTTCACGGCAAAAGTCCAGTTCCCCAACAGTCTTGCCGCAACCAAGTCCTCTTAGCTTCTTTTTACGCGGTTTTATGACCGACTAGGTTCACAATGTGGACCTGTGACGAGGAGCGAGGAGCTGGTCTCGGCACACAAAAAGCTGAGTGGTCGCACTAGGAGTAACTGGCGTAACGGTAAGATTGACCAAAGAATCTATCTACGTACACACGGGTTTTATACTAAATAACTAAGGCACGTGAACGGAGAGAGTCATATCACCAAGGAATGACGAAAGGAGTGATGGGCGTCGTCCTGAGCATGAGGTATAGTCCGATACACGGCAAATGAGTGTGCAGATGCGAGGGAAAGACGAGGGGAGGTAGGTAAATAAGTAAAGTAAAGTGGTAGGTAAGAAAGTAAAAGAGCGACTGCATACCCGATTAGGGTATGATGGTTCAAAGGCGTAAGCGCCCGTTACAGGACCGTTTCTGAGTCCCGACTTGCGCTGATGCGGGCCTCAACAGCTTCCTTATCCGCTGCTTCTAGGATCTGTGAGTTGTTCCCTACATCTCTTCACAGGGACGCTCTTTCAGCGTCTCCAGCTCAAAAAACATTTTTGTCTCCACCGTGCTCTGCCTGCTCGTTTCCATGGGCGTTCGCAGCCGGGGATATTGTCAGACTGGGAATGGTTGAAGGGATAGACTTGGATATGCACTCAAAGGCCGAATTTTGTGACCTCCCGGTGCAGTGGTTATCATGTCCCTCAATGAGCTTGACCATTAATGTGTTTAGCACCGAAAGAGTTGCCGAAAAATGAATCATTCATTTACTTTGTTGAAACCGACGTCCGAACTTGTGTCGGTGGAAGGAAGATCATGACTTTACAAACGACTCTCCGTCACCAGAGGGATATAAAAATTCCGAAAGAGAAAATCAATTTTTAGCAAAGCGATCGGGCAGGAAGGAGTGATAAACAAACCACGATCGAGAGTGATTGGAGAGTTCATTTGGGGATCATTTTCGGGCCTTGAAGCAGGGAAAACAAAAAAAAAACTCGTCGCAGATGGGAGACACAACTCGGGCAGATCTTAAACAGAGCACAAAGACCAGGGTTCAACGTTCAACTCCGGACCGGAACGATCCGAGAGTTTGAGCGCGAATATGTAGTCTTACTGACTCAAATTCAATGAATGAGCCACCTCGAAGGTCGTGTATTGGCAGAAGCGGTGTATCGTGAACATGGTAAACTAGATGGTAACATAGATTCAGGTTACTACAGACGCTTAGCATTCTTGGTAGTGATAAGCTCTCGAGCCAGCAGGTACGACGTCCCGGTCACGGTAAATGACCGAAATGACTGATCCCCTGGCCTGGCACGCAGCATTCCAGGCCGAAATCCCATTGTCAGTATACTCAATCTCGATCACATTATTGCCATAAACGTCCGTGTAGGAATCGCATTCCTCAAACTCCTGGCACTCCTCCGTCACAGCAAAGTCGAATCCGGCAGTCGATTTCCCACTCGATCCAAGTTCTTCACCAGTGTTCTTTTGAGCGACAGCGAGACCGACGGAATGAGCGTGGTCGGTGAAGAGCTTGGCGAGAGCAAGGTTGTTGGCGGAGGTGAGGAGGCCATTGGAACGTGTAAAGGTATCGAGGTTATCGGGTTCGATGGCATTGAAGGCTTTCGACTTGCAGGTGTCGATCCAGCCATTAAGGATGGTAGCTATCGCTTGTCGGTTTGCGTCAGTACGGGTGTCAAGGAAGTATTCGCCAGGCCAGTCCGGATCTTCGAACAAAGCCCCGCTGGATTTATGCAGCAGCAGGCCAGCGTTTGCAGAAGCTGAGAATTAAAGGTAAGGGTACGAACGGAACACGTAAAGAAATGAGGACGTACATTGCCAAAATGCAGCGGCATCGGATTGAATTTGGAACGCATTTATGTAACAAATGTTATATTTGCCCGACACGGGAGAAGCAGTGTTGTCACGAGTGACCACGGCGACGTCTGCTGCTGGGGTGTAAGGGCCACCGATCTGGTAATCGGCTTTGCCATTCAAGGGGGGAAGGGTTATAGCACGCTTGGTGAGAGACGAAGCAGCGCAGACGGAAAGAGTAACAAGAAACGTGAAGGCGGCAGAAAACGAGCGCATTCTGATCTGTCTATTCCTGTCAGCTGGATGTAGATTCAAAGGGAAAACACTGACCTGAAGGGAACTTGGAGAGACTGTTGGTGTTGAGTTGACCAGCCCGTTTTTATATCACCGCGGGCAGACCCCGTGGCACGTAAGTTTTAGGTGCCTAAGTGGAAGGTGCCCCAGAGCAGAGCAGGAGCTCACAGGAACCGAGCCTGGAAGCTCTCCGGCAGTATCTCGCTAGTGCGATGGAGGTCGGCAAAATTAATAAAATTAGATTAGCGCAGCTGATCGATTGCTATCAATCACTGCATTCCGCTGGTAAGCCCCCGGTCACTACCTTGTAACCGCCTCCGCGGTAGAGTAAATCAACGGCCCAAAATGACCCCTACCCCGCTCCGCTAGATAGAGTAAATCAGCCCGAAAGCAGCGGATGTCGCTCTGCCATAGAGTAAATCAGCTGCGCAGCGCGAATTTTTTTTGGTTCGACTATGGCTGGGGCGTCTGAGATTCCCGACGGAAAGTAGGATAGCAGCTTCAATTGTCGGTATATTAGTGCGCAATCGATTCAGCGGCATCTATGTAGTGAAGAGAGCTCAAAAATGGGCCTGCGGCGGAAAAAACGCTTTTTTTTTTTTTTGAAAATCTCGCTCCGAGATAGAGTAAATCAAGGTCCTGGGACAAGATTTCGTAGAGTAAATCAATGTCTTTTTTGGGAAAAAAACGGAGGCAGTTCCAAGGTAGTGGCCGGGGGCCTCCGCTGGTCCCTAGACTTCCCTAGACATGCCGAAATGTAGTCCCGCCGAGCCGGCTAGCAGCGCCTCGACAGTTTAGCCGAGTGTCTAGGCGCTGTCTCAGTGCTGTCTAAGCACTGTCTAGGCGCTGTCTAGCCGGCTCAGTGGGACTGGATTTCGGCATGTCCAGGCCCATCTAGGGACTCACGGAATGCAGTGAATCAGTAAGGATATTATTGCCCTCCGGGCAGACCTGGATACTCCGACAGTCCATCACCTCCGGCCGTACAAATTCTTCATACATTCGGGAAAACCTGTGGAAACTTTCTCCCGCGTTTCAGCCGCTTTCGCTCAAGGTCTTGGCTTGTTTTCGTTGTAAATATCTTCTACGTTGCCTTCCTCTCTGGGCGTACGATTTCACTGGCATATTCTTCTTTTCTGAGGGGCTGGTGTCTATCGCTCACTCAGCGCTTCGTGCCTCACTTTAAATGACTTTGCTCGTCATTTCTTTATTTTTTCTCAGAGGGAGTCATTGTCGGATGTTGACGGTCGTCGGCGCTCGATCGGCGCTTCGCGCCTCCTCCCCCGGTAGTAACTTCATGTCCTTGGCGTCGCTTATTATAGTTGCACATTCCGCGCTTCGCGGTTCACTGGTTTTCCTTCTCATGTCTTGTGTTTTCTGGGGGAGAAGCACAATGACGTAATTGAATGTGAACTAATGCAACCATCGAGGCGATATTAGTGTGTGTTAAAACCAAAGTGATATTTGAACCATTGACCAAGGGTGCGAGCGGTGAGGCACGGGCCGTCGGCGCTGCTGAGCCTATACAACAAACAGGGTATGGGTTTCAGTTCGTTAGAGCGGCTGTCTAGGAGACTGAGCCGAGGCAGACTTCGGGGACAGGATGCTTTTGCAAGAGGGAGCGATCGAGTGTAAGACGGACAATTACTGGTTTCAGACCTGGATACCTTCGTATCCAGGAACAGCCTTGAGACGGGCCTTTTAAAATGAAAGATAACGGTCAATCTGTTCCTTTTGTGTTGCCCCTCATGCCTGTCTGTACCTGTTCTTCCTGCAAGAATCTAACAGAGTCGAGGGACGGACGGCTACAATTTGGGATAAGTTGTAGTGCCGCTACACGAAGTGCCCATGAAGATTGCGATAGATCGGCCAAGCTTGCGGCTGCTGCGAAACCACGCTCGGATATAGCACAACAACCGCCACAGGCTGAAGCAAAAGATGGTTTATCAGCGTGGATCAAAATTGAAGTAAGCTGATGCCATACCAGAAGAAACGACTGAGAGGCTGTCCCTCCCACAGCCTTGTAAATTGGTACCATTTCATCCACGACAGCGCTGCCCACAGGACGTCGTCATTCCCACCACCAAATTCCGCGGCCGTCAGCGACAGGCCAATGCTGCCTACACCGTTACCGATGAAAAAGCTATCCGAAAGGAAAGTGGCGGTGTTCTCGCCGCCGCTGGTCCCGCTGTTAGGCCATGTCCAGTTGGTCACAGCCTCCCATACAACCTTGTATTTGTGTGAGTGAACAGGAGTGTGGATCTTGGGAGTGTATTAAGCACTGTTGAAGATTCTACAGCTAGGCCTGACCGAGGAAGCCTCAGGACAATGTATTCCTGCGGTGGTGGCACAGCTGTGGCCGATGGATTTTTGGGAACAAAACACAACATCCAAACATGTCTTCCCTTTGGGGAATATTTTTCCTGCCACTGGAAACACTGACCTAAAAACCTTCCCACTTGGAGTAATGTTCTGTCTCCAAACCCACACAAAACATGACATATTTTTGGGTGCCAAACATCCATCCAAAATTTGATTTTTTTGGGAAGGAAAATATACTTCATTTCGAGACCGAAACAGTAAAAGAACAAAGGAACTCCCCATTTTTGAGCCCAAATCAATATCTTTTCCTCTGATGAAAAGACCACGAAAAATTGATGGTCTTTCAGAGGCGAAGAATTGATATTTTTCGAGACTGTTTTGTTGCTGAAAATGATTGGAAAAGCTATCATGTTTATTCCATGTTCCAAAGGACTGCAGAAATATGGCCGAAAAGTAAGATGTGTTTGCAGCCGATATTTTGGCACCAAAAATCCATCAGCCCCTGCTGTGGTGGGCGCAGAGGACGATGTAGCAGACACCGCCACACTGTCGTAAGTGAGGGCCGGGTGCCGCGGTCATCACCAAAGTGCCACAGCCTTCTCTGACACTCCTCGCCACTCGCCCTGCTGACCCAGCGCTCGATCTCCCCGCATTCCGGTAGGCCCGAAGGCCGAGGTTGCTTTTGACATTTGATGGTCTGATCTCGGACATCAACATTTCCCTCGGTAATGAGTTCAGAAAGTTTAGTGAGCAAGATTAACGCGTATATACTCTGCAGAAGTCAAATTTCAAACACTTCTTGTACAACAAGCAGTTCAGCGAATGCTACAGCGTATGTACCCGATTTGGCACCAAGCACCAAGCACCATCTGTTTGATGAATTAAATCCTTCTCCCGTGTCTTTTGGTGAGTTTTCACTTTGTTTTGCATTGTGTTTTCTAGTCTGGATAATTCTATTTGGCAACCCGATTGTCAGCTAGTTTTTCAGGGCCAAATAGAACGATTCTATTTGGCGTCCCCCTGCGTGTGCTTATCTTTCAGGCCAGAGTCCTTTCAAAGACTCCATCGAGAAATATGGGAAGGAACACTGGAATTAATTGGACTTGCGGGCGACAAAACGAGAGCGAAAGAACTGGAGAAATTGGAGAGGGAAAAAGATGCTTGTAAGCGTCCAGCCCCGGGCAAACGAGATATCCTAGTTCCGGACGATTGATCAACGGAACACAGGGGAGGACCCACGACTATTGAGCCGATGCCGAGGCCACTTTCGACGTGGCCGCATCATAGCCGCGTATGCCCAGCTGTCTGTCGGAAAAATCGGGGAAAGGTGCTAAGGCTTGGCAACACCTTGGAAGGTCTAAAGATCACGTGGGCCGTGGAAACGCCTTGATACGCGAGAGTTGGCATTGAATGTCTTGGAATACCTTCGCCTCCTTGTAAGCCTCGGTAAGAGTTGGAAGGCATTGAAATGTGATAAAAGTATTGGAAGGGGTTATAATAGGGTGGTGTATAAATATTGATTCAAAGAGAGAAAAAATTAACAACTTCTTCTTCTTCCTATATTTGAAGTATTACTAACCCAGGGGTTTGAAACTACAACCAGTTCGATGATCAGGACTATTACTATGCGTCACAGCAATAACCACTACGTTAAGCAGCCATATTTATGTGGTATTTGTCGTGTTACTTCAATCCACTTAGAGGTTCGGTTGGCCACAAAAAAAAGAATTGCGAACTTATGTGTCGATACAAGGCTTGGAATAATGCGGGTTACTGACAGGGGAAATGAAATGCCGTATTACTACCTTGCATGAATGGTGATTCCACCGCGAACAGCTGATCTCAAGTGCACCTCGTGCAGCGAAGGTGTGTACACCGGTGTGGGCCCCCCCACGTTGAGCATTGCCTCGAGCACTGTAAGCCAGCGCAGCGCACACCCTGAGCATTGGGAGCAATGTAGAGGTGTGTAGCAGGGGTGACATCGACACCGCTCTGTGTGCGGTGTTCCACACGGGAGGCCACCATGGCCGCAGATGCACGCAGATTCGGTACTCTGTGTGTGAGGGCTCCAGCTCCTCCTCTTCGTCCGAGGGGATGGTGTTTCCGTCGGGGTCGAGGCGCGCTGAAAATGAATTCAATTAGCACTTGTACAAAAGATGACAAGATAAAATGAACACACCCCCCCCCGCGCCGGCACGGTTCCAACGGTGCCAGCGGCAGCGGCGCGCATGGCCTCGGCTTGCCACGCTGATGGTATGAACCAACATAAAAGGACGACAGGCCCCGGGGTACTGCCGCCGGGGGTATGCTGCATAATCTAGGCTCTCCCCGCGCTTGCGGGGATTCGGAGGTGGGCAGTGGATGGGGACGTTTGTGCTGGGCTGTCTGTGGCCTGCGCAGAAGGATTCCATGTTGAGACTGTAGGCGTCACAGCTGATTTCAGCGTGGGAGAGCGTGTCTGCTTGCAGGGCAGCTGTGACGCCGGGGTCGGTGTGCCGCTGGTGGTTCATAGCATGGAGATGCAGGAGCTTGCACTCCATCTCCATGGCATGGACGATGGGATCCATTGGAAGAGCATCTGTAGCAGCACGAGACGGGCCTGCTGCTTCACGAGTGGCCACCCGTCTCCCGAGAAAAGTTGCCCCCACCCCTCCCGCTCCTGCCACTCCTGGTCGCAATCCCGGGCATCCAGCTCTCGATGCGCATCCCTCTCCCGCACAGCTTGTCGCGCCGAGGTCGAGTCGCACACGGGGTCATAACACCCCACCGAGGATTGCGGGAGCACAAATTTTGTGTTTCAATAGTCGCGAATGTGCTCCAGCGACCTGCCTCCCACTCAAGGCACAAGCCAAGAGGTGCAGACCGCGTGCAGGTGGCCCAAACGTGCCGCAGACGCTCCTTCCAAAAATAAATAAATAAAATTGAATCAAAGACTCACTCATCCAGAAAGTTATTCGCCATCATCAGCCCCGCGACTGCCACTCAGGGCCGGGCTACGCAGGTGTGGCGGTGTTGCACACATGCAGGTGGTGGTAGTGTAAAGCGAGAACAATGACGGATTGGGAGAGCTGTGCGAGTGTCAGCGAGCTGAAATAAGGGGGCAGAAGGCAACAAATGGTCGAAAATATAGAGTGAGGAAATAAAAATAAAGGGTTTTTCGAGAAGGAGATCAAAAATGCATAAAGGGAAAGGCAGAAAGAAGGGGAGACAAGAATTCACCTGGATAGTCTCCATCTCGTGTTCGGACGTGTTCATTCCACAACTGCGGTTGATTCAGAAATCTACGGCAGAAGGGCGATGAAATATTAAAAGCCACCTGATGAAGAAGAGAACATCCTTCCTGGGGCCTCGGGTGCTGTCCAGAAACTCTTCCGCTTTCCGCCATGTTTTGCTGTACTGCTCGACGTAGAGTTTTTCCCAGTGCTCGGCGGAGGTGTACTCCTGCAGATGGACGTTCTCGATGTATTGTCCATGAGCCCCGTGAATGGACACGGATGTGGCTTGGACAAGCTCGGTTTTGCTGTCCTACAACGAGTCAGTGGTATGTAGGTTCGATAATTGGAAGTGACTTACCTCACAGGGATAGGATATTGTGGATTGAGCCTAAAAGCGCGTCAGGAAGACTGTCACGGTGTCAGAGAGTTGGCACACCGTAGTAAACTTGCGGGCCTTGGTTCAAGGTAGGAGCTCCGCCTTCGGATTCGAGTTTCTGTTGGTAAGTCTCCTCGTTCATCTGCCAGACGATACTCTGCGTGCCATTCCCTGAATACGTCAATTGAGTTATTTTCAAATTAAACCACCGGATGCCACTTGCCGTGGTGCAAGTCAAGTGGATGTCAAAGATGACGATACAGTTGATCCCATGCTGCAGGTGCGCTGCCGCTAGCTATGAAAGACAATGTTTGGGCTGAAGAAAGTGTGTTTACCGTGTGCAGCTGCGACAGCGATGTTATTCAAAACCCAGAAGGGTTAGGTTAGACTATACAGTTGTCCATCTGTTCTATACACCAGAATGGTGGCTGCTGCATGACATAGCCGCCAGAGGCTGTGGCACAGCACAGCCACGTTCTTCAGTACAGGACATATTGGCAACAGTATAGGTTTCCATAAAGCCGTCATACACCAACCAGCGTACAGCAGAGTTTTCGTGTGATGGGCGCACACGATGATATACTCGGCCTTGAATTGCAATGAAAGAGGGTGGGCCTGAAATTTCAGGAAAGGGGTGCGTGGTTTCAAGAGATGCAAAGGACAGAATCAGGTTAAGAATCCGAGATGAATGTGAGACTCGAGGATCATCTATAAAGGCACTATACTCCGCGGGTAAAGCAGGCAGGGGCTTCACATCATTGAATTTCAAGCCATTAGGTCCACAACAGAAGCCAGAGATCTCGCCACTGAGTAGCAGAATGCCGCATATTCGGCAGGCATGGATGGTATCCCCATGTTTATTGCCCCACACCAAGGAAGTGTTTGGAATAGGTTGAATATTCCACGTCGTAGCCATGTACTGTATTTACTAGTCAGGTCACACAAATACAGAGAGATTGGTAGCGAGACCTTTGAGCTCAGCAGACAGACAATGATTGAGGTCCAATGCAAGTGCACGACAGATGTACCCAAGGAGATTCTATACAATCCAATTTAGGTCGGTGCCTCCATTAGGCTTGCTCTACCGTCGTAGGCAAGGTGCAATGCGCAGTATTAGTTCAAGATCCGAATGCGATGCTTGCTCTGGGCTGTGTATGATGGATGACGGAGCACCTCATCGAATTGACTCAAACTCCGGCGGATCAAATGTGCTAAGAATTCGCAGGAAGACCGTAATGGAGCGGGGGTGATTGTGACATTCAACGATACTGTACAGGGTTACGGTGGATATACAGGCAACGATACAGTGAGCATTATTTATTCAAGGGGGGGCATCTAATGAAAGACTGTCCATCAGTTTCAACGATCGAAGGAATGAAAATGTGCAGTACCTCATCGTCGGTATCATCTTCGTTGTCAGAGCCCCATTTCACACAATAGTCCGCCAGGTCAAGCCAAATGTGGCCTGTCTATCAGTGTGTGTAGAGTTAGTATGGGTGCAAGGGTCTTACGAGCTTTGCTTACGTCTTTGTCTTTGACAGGCCACGGGTTGTGAACCTCGAAGTTGATGCGGGATTCCATGCGCAACGAAGGCGGCTCGGGACGGCGGAAGAAACGGGGGAGTGGAAAGGTAGTAATGACGTTGAACAGATGACGGAATGCTGCCAAGTATCATCGTGTCAGTGGACGTATGAAGAATGAGGAAAGCTGTGTTTACCTTGAGCGAAGGAGAACATCGTTGCAGAAGTTTTGAGAGTGTAGTGGTAGGAGCGGGTGAAGGAGTGGAGGTGTTTGGAGGACATTAAATAGGTTGCAGTGGTCGGCGTCTATAGGGCCACGAGAAGTCTGGATAAGGTGTTGAAAAAGAGAAAAAGCAAAGAAGTCAACCAAAAATCCAAAAACGTACCTGACACTTCTCACGAGCTGCCTAACCACATTAGGGCGTTTCAATTCGATCGAATTACTTGGCCAGGTGCAAATTGGGTGTTCGTATTCACGTCGAAAGATGTTCCGGGAAAGTCGAGCCCTTGTACGCACTTGTGTATATGCTGTACGCAAGTGTTTGTCGAAAATGAGAAGCCTGAATGAGCCTGAAGGCCCAAGCCGATATGACAGCGAAATCAACGTGAACTTCTGGAAATCACCGCTGCGGATATATCTATCCATGAACCTTAAAAAGGCGCAGGATGTATCGAGACATTGGAAAGCTCCGCTGGCCGGCACAAAAAAAGCAACCGCGTACACCGCGTTTGGAACGACGAGAGGGAGGTGCAGACTCGAAATTTTCATCCATACAAATAGCGCCGATGCACTCTTGGCGTGTCTGATGGCCTCAAGACCTATCGGTGCGATAGACGGTGGAACCTGGCTTCTCGACGTTGAGATATATAAGGAGGTGGGAGTTGATTAGGACCCTACCGTGATCACTGCGGGAAGTAGACCAAAGGTGATGTACAGGCCATCGTCCCAGACTGCATTAACGATATTCAGGATCGGGCGGCGCGTGTCCTCGTCGGCATGGATAATGATCTCTTCTTCGGATGACGGTGCGGTATGCAAATTGTCTAACCAAAACTGAAAGCAATCATTGATGGAAAATGATAAAACCAACCTTGTTCCACGACGTCACGGAGAAGCAAGCAGTGAATGACGGATGCAGAAGCCATGCTTAACAACATGGGGGCAGCTAGAGAGCATTTATACCTGTCGCAGCTACACAGTGTTGTACGCACGTACCTTTGGCCGACATATGCTGCGGGAAAAGTCAACACACCATTTGTTGTCAATAACTGCGCAAACTGTCACCTAAGGAATGCAGAGCCCAGATACGCTGCGCGAGGCTGTTCGTTACCAGATAAGATGTTGAAAAATTTTCACAATCAACCATTGAGATCCGTATCAAAGCCTAAACCGTAATTAGAGAGTATTTATACCTGTCGCAGCTATACAGCGTTGTATGCGCGTAACTTCGGCCGACATATGCTGCGGGAAAAGTCAACACACCGTTTGTTGTCAATAACTGCGCAAGCTGTCGCCTAAGGAATGCAGAGCCCAGATACGCTGCGTGAGGCTGTTCGTTACCAGATAAGACGTTGAAAAATTTTCACGATCAACCAAGATCCGTATCAAAGCCTAAACCGTAATTATAATAGACCCTGAACCATGATGCTGTGGGACCTGTGAGGGATTTCAAGTCACGCCGAACTTGTTTGGTAGGGTGCACACTGTTTCAAACACGAAATATTATTGGTCCTGAAATAGATGGAGTGCCTGTCCTGAGCGCAACGCTGGCTATCCCATCGAATGCTGAGAGGCAGCTGGGAGAACCCGTGTCCTTGATTCCGAAGCAGCAGGGTCGGTAAGAAGTGATGGTGAGCCGTTCTGGCATAATTGAGATCACGGGTCAAGTTGCATGGGTCATGGGGTATTGCAGACTGTTGCCGCAAGGCCGCGACTGTGCAAGCGGGCACAGGGATTATCTACCGTTTCTTTAACGAAACGACGAGGTTTCGTGTGCGTATGTTTACCCCATCTCCATATGGTGCATCTCCATTTTGTCGCTTCCCCTCCACCGTCGGCCGTCCACGGCGAATTGTCCTGCGGACTGAGAACAGCTGTGGAACACGTTGCCGGCCGCGCGGTCAAGGCCGAGCTCACTAAATAGGTTAACCAGTGCATGTACCGGACCTACTTTCCCACCGTTTCCGAGATTTCCGTCTGCTATCGACAGCTGGGCACTGCGAGACCTACCCAAATCGGAACCGTCGAGGGGAGAGGTATGTCCCGTGGGTCTGAATTCCAGAACAGTTTCTCACCGCGGCGAAGCACAATTCATTCATTGAGCTGCGGCCACTTAGCCCATCCTTTGGTTATAAATCCAGCATCTAGGACGCTCTCATTCATGATCGTGATCTCTCCCTTTCCTCGAGCCGATACTATTGCAGGTTTCCCCGGTGTCTTGATCTCTTCGGGTGCTTTCCGAACACGGACATATTTTCTGTGGCTGTCAATACTGTCTCAACATATACAATATTTCAAGTATCTGGCTGGTTGAGGCGCGGCTTTGGCAATCAAGTACACAAGACATGTTTTGTTTGTCTGGATTTCTGGAGCCGTGGGTACTTTAAGTCAAGAATACAACTTGCTTGCCACCCATTTCATTTGGAATGATATCTGTCCGCCTCGTCCACCCGGTCGCGTTGTTGTTCTGGCTCTCAATTCAGAAATCCCAGATCCTCGTTTCAAGTCATGTTCAGGAAGATATGGAACGCTGAAGACTGTTCGACTTCGAAGTCTTTCATGTGTATCTGGGTGTGTGACGAGTGAGCGAACTCGGCTCTGTCATTGGCGTCCAGAAACACCCACGATGCTCATGTAACCTGGAGTTTGCAGTGCCAATAAATATATTATTTTCGTTTAATCCTCAGTGCCAGAGCGGAGCGAAGGCACGTCTTGTTCGTTCTTTAACGAGATGGTAAAAAAGCTGTGCAATATCCCCGGATAATCTTACTCCTTTGGTCTTGCTCTTATTTTCCTCCACGCTCAGCTCCAGACGCTTTCTGAACGGCTTGGTCTCACGGTGGCCGAGCTCCATCATCAGCTACGGGCTGTGTATCAAACTCGCATGAAAGCCGCTTTACCGTAAGTTCCGTCCGGCAATCTACCTCTACCATTCCTTCAAGAAAACCGAGGGCTTTCGTTTGTATCCATTTGGCTTATCCTCATGCAGAATATCACCTTCTTCGTCTCTCAAAATCTTGAATCCACTCATTTCAAACATCAACTCACAGGGCAATTGATGTCAATTCAACCAGATTCGTGCAATTGTTCCCACTGAGACCACAATTCTCAGAGCTGTGGAATCGAGACCACGATCAGGAAGATGAGTTTAAAAAGAAGAACTTGGAACTGGGTAGCCAGATTAATCGTTCTATTGATAATTTGAGATTTTGTGCCCAATTCATTTGGGAGTGTTTGGATTTATCCCTTGAAGCTCCCGCATCCCGCCTCTCGCTCTCTACGCTCTGGTGCTCGAGATTTTACAGCTTCCTTTTGATCAACACAGCTCCCAATTTTAAATCGTTCGCACGGTGTCCGCAGAATCCGCTCTTTCCGAACATGAGAGATTGAAATCCAGACGGCTTGGTATGACGAACGCATGCCGCGGACTGTCATCCTGAAATGTTGAATGGCATGCTGTGCGTTTTAATCCTAATTTGGTTCGCTCTACGTAGCAATGACATCCCGTGCCCACACAGCTTTCAACTGCTGTTGAGAATAGCCAAATTTGGTACATCTATCCATATTTCGCTGCCGCACGGCACGGTGACCGCGTACGCTTGCCTTCTGGTATAAAGCCTACACATTTATGAGTACTCGTCTGTCAAAATCCTCCTCTTCATCGTGTTCCCTTCTTGCATTATTTCCTGACCATGTTGGATTCAAATTTCCTGCCGTGCCATACATCCACTCATTTAATTGTTCCGCGCCTGCTGCCGAAGCGACACCGACTTCTCAGTAACATTCGGGGGGTCGTTTCTCGAGTTCTAGTAGGTATTCCCTCTGAGTTGGCTCGAAAAGTCGTATCCTTACTTTCAGACCGTCTAGCTGTCTGTGAATCTGGCATATTTTCCTCTGCAGGGGTGATTGGTCCCGCAACTCTTACATGCGTATTTCCAATGTGAGCAATGCCCTGCTACGCAGTTCTTTTCTTTTCTTTTTGAAAATGTGCATTTCCTATCGCCACACACCCACATTGTCGTTAAGATCCCGTCGCTGGCACCGCACGGAAATTTGGTATTCTGTTTTATTGTGTTCTCGTGAGCTGCCCAACGTATTTAAGGTATGCTTTGGCTCATCCCTACCTCTTCCTAAGCATCGCTCACGTCTCCTTTGACCTCGCACGTCCCGAACCTTCGTGTTCAATTTTTGGCCTCCTGCGAGCGGTCGTCGCGTTCGCGGTTCGCGTTCCCGCAACCAGGATACCGGTTTTCTATCCAAGGGCGGAGTTTAATGCAGCACCAGCCTTAATACGTCGGCATCGACCTCGTGGATCGATCGAACTCCCTGCCGTCCAGCATGAACTGCAAGGACGAACAGGGTGTGTTGTCGGTGGGTTACCTGATATGCTTTATTCTGCAACACGGATACTAACCTATCCTCGCAGTCCTCACGCCTTGACGCACCACGGCATGCCCGCTACTAGCACCAACATCGCATTTTCATTCTCGATTTTTTGAATGCCTGGTGAGGCCAGTTTGACGGTAGTTACATGTGGGCTCGTGCTTGACACCAACATAAGAACTAATGCATAGCGTTGTAACAGGTCACCCCAAATTCAAGCTGCTGTCTGGTAAGTTGTATGTCTTCTCGCATTTCGAGTTCTCGCACTTTCCATTCATTTTTAATTTGGTTGTTCTCTGACCGCTATTCATTCGCAGATGGGTGTTGAGTAATTATTCTACATTCCTCTCTAATCTCATTTGCAGTGAGTTGTTTAGCTTGGAATGAGTTCTCGCATCGAACTGTGACCTGATATATGACATCCATACATGTATACCTGCACACCTTGCGTCAATGGAGTGACTTTGCGAATACCCTCTCGCTATACTTTATTTCTGCCACAATATAGAATTTAGAGTTCGATTCTCTGCCTCGAACAGAGTGAGCCGTCGTTTGTTACGGAGTTGGTAAGCATGAGACAGGCCTAAGCATGAGACAGACCAAGGACTCTCATGACCCGTTTGACTACAGTATATATATGCCTTGAAAACATTTTTCCTTCGGGTAACTGGTTGCCTTTCAACATGCCGCAGAGTCTACACCTATGCTGGAGCGAAGCGAAGGCATGTCTTGTCCCAAACTTATAATCCCACTGTAACTGACTCACACGAATACCATTTTGAATGTTCTGTCCATGCGGCTTCCGAATCAGGTCCGGCGAGTACAATGATTTGTCCTTGAGTTTCAGCGCTGATTCCACAGCACCTACAAATTCAATAGACAGGTTGCGCAAAGCCGCATGCAGCTTTTGTGCATTGTGCAGAGCCACATGGATTTCTTAATTGTCCTCAGTTATTTTTTTTGCTCAATGTGGTCCCAAGCCTCTGTAAAACTCTAATGCAACAGCCCGAAGTAAGATGGGTTGGATGGGCAAGCATGAGAAGCCGTTATTCCGGCATATCATTCCAGCTCCACCCGGCTTTCTCACACCTTTTGGCATCTTGCGTGCGGCAGGTGAAATGCCAATGAGGCTCCTTCACCCATATGTACCTCTGCTTCATGTCAGGCAATGTTTCAATGAAAAAAAAAAAATCGGACACATCCAAGGTTTTTTTTTTTCCGTCGGCTTTGCATAACGCCCAAAAGCCACATGCGGCTCCATACGGCTTTGCACAACCTGTCTAATGACAAATGGAATAACCATCCCATAGTCTAAGATACTCCCCTCCACTCAGCATGTTCAATGAAAGCTCGACCCTTCGTAGATGAACTCAGAAAATCCCCCGCGGCTTTGCACAATGCCCGAAAGCCGCGTGCGGCTTGTGCACAATCTGTCTAATATTGTCGGGGGACATTATGGAACCGCGCTACAGGCCGCATCCGCTTGGGGACATCTGTCAATCGTTGAACTTCTAGTTGAAAGCGGGGCTGATGTCAATGCAGCGGCGGTAAACTCTGCAGCTACAAGGTCACCTCCGGAGACGTTGGCTTGGGGGTGGGACACGACAGCGCTTTTCCTGGCGAACGGTGTTGATGTCAGGAAATGGGACGGATATTACGGGACGGCTCTTCAAGCCGCATCAGCCCGCGGACACGAAGGAGTGGTTGAATATCTCCTCCAGCACGGTGCAACCATTAATGCGAGTGGTCATCATGGGACGGCCTTGCAAGCCGCAGCACGAAGGACAGGAGAGGGTTGCTCGCCCTCTAGTCCAGAGGGGTGCCGATGTGAACCAGAGTAGCCATCATGGAACGGCACTACATGCGGCGGCGCAGACGGGACACGAGCAGATCGCTCGATGGCTCATTGAACAGGGCACCGACGTCAACACACAGAACGACAACTCTCAGACACCGCTGGATATAGCGTCGTACGCGGGCCATCTTGCAATTGTGCGGCTCCTCATCCAAAACGGCGCCGATCCGAACGCCGGGCACAGCTGGTATGGAATGCCACTAGCTGCCGCATCCGGTCAAGGACACGCAGAAATTGTTGAATATCTCCTGGAGCGCGGCGTACTCGTAAATGCGCTCGGGAAATCCGGAGCAACCGCGCTCGAGGCAGCGGTGACCCACGGAAATGAGACGGTTGTCCAGCTTCTCCTCGAGCACGGTGCAGACATCAACCTTCACAGTCCATATCCCGGAACAATGTTGCAGATTGCATCATATTGGGGGCATGAGGCTGTGGCTCGCCTTCTCATCGAGCGTGGCGTGGACGTCAACGAGGGGAAGGAGGACACCGGAAACGCCTTGCTGGTCGCATCCCGTGAGGGATATCCGGCGCTTGTTCGACTCCTGATCGAACATGGCGCAGATGTCAACGCGCAGAATACAACAGCTCTACAGGCGGCATCGCTTCGGGGACACGAACTGATTGTTGGAGATCTCCTTGCCAGTGGGGCGGACGTGAATGCCCAAGGCGAAAGACATGGTACAGCACTGTGCGCTGCCTCGTTCAACGCACACGAAGCAGTAGTGCGACTTCTCCTTGCGCGAGGAGCTGATGTGAATGCGGCGGGGCGTAATGGAACCGCGCTCCAGGCCGCCTCGCGTTTGGGATCACAATCTTTTGTCCAGCTTCTCCTCGAGTATGGTGCTGCAGTCAATGCAGAGGGAGGAGAGTTTGGGACAGCACTGCAGGCCGCGTCAAAGGAGGATAAAAAGAATTTTGTTCAGCTTCTTCTGGAGCGGGGCGCGGACGTCAATGCGGAGGCAGGACCGTATGGGACCGCTCTGCATGCCGCGCAGGATGGGGTGTCTGAGAGGAGGTTTTTTTATTTGGGCAGTGGAGTACGGTAGGCGGGATGGTCAAGGTTGGTTTTTGGCATTTTGACATTTGATATTGTGATCAGTGATCCGGGATACCCGAAAAGATGCTGAACCAATTCACGATTCTGTGTGAAAGATACTGCATGAAAACCCAGAATATGTATGCCAGGACGTGTCCACGTGCTACTATTATTCCCGCTGACTGACTTATCGAAGATAACAACTTGTTTTAGAACCGGTTGAGGATCGGTCCATCGAGTGAATTGAAAAAATCTTCCCACGGAAAGTGATCTATTTGATGTTCAGCCGCTAACTATTTTTCTCGTATCTGTTATACCCTCTCCAAATGACTTGAAGCTTAATAAGCATGGCTTAACTCTAAAACAGCAAACACCGTACATATTTTTGCTGTCATCAAGTGCTACGCCTCGTTTTCGGAGGCTTCATGAGAAGGTTCGTCACAATCAAAACCATCACAGGAGAGACGAAGATTGTGACACCGGTTGCCGCACTCATGCTTCTTGAGGAAACCAGTTATGCCAGATTTTCCATGGTCGCCGACACCGCTCAAGCTGCGAAGATTAAACTTGAGTTGTAGGCCAAACGAAGGGCAATGAAGCATACCCATTGAGTGTGTGAGTCATAATATCGAACAAGACCTGAACTCCTTCCCCATTCTCATTGACAACCGTAGCACACCGGGGGCAAAATCAAGCGCATGTACACCCCACATGCGACAAACGCATGTAGTTCACATGTGGGTGTGACATTCGGCAAAGGGCTTTGTTACATTCAGCCTTTTCGGTAACTACGAATTACTTAGAATATAGTTAGTTAGCACTAATGTAAGATATGGTTTCAAAATATTTGCCAGTAAATTTCGACCTAAGCTAGGGATTTAGTATGGCAAGCGGCGACTCGGCCGCAGATGCCATCTGAGCGGGGAGACGCGACAGAACCACGTGGTTGCGGCAGAGTCGCGCTCATGTGACGGGTCGGTGGCCTTCTTGCCCTCGCACGCTCACATGGTGGGTGTTACACAGTGCCCCGCCCCATGCACGGCAGGTGTCATGCAGCGGCACACCATGCGCCCATCCCACGCCCCGTAACCAAGACCCCGGCATGCTTGATGTGTGGTGTCTTTGTCGACATCGAACCCCACCTGCAAATCACCTTTGTCGGTGTCAAACCCCACCCGCTGATCCCTTGTGTCGCCATGGGACCCCATCCGCACGTTACCTTTGTCGACACCGAACCCCATCTGCACATTATTTTTATCGTGTTTGTCGGGTGGTGTTGTCGGGATCCCACGGGGGCTTGGGCCGTACCGGACCACAGCTTTGTCCTCGCTTTGTTCTCATCAACCGCCCTGCGCTCTCTGCCGTCTCGCCCACACCCTCCCCCTCGGACGCGTGCCCAGATGACGAGTTACCGAAAAGGCTGAATGTAACAAAGCCCTTTACCGAATGTCACACCCACCTGTGAACTACATGCGTTTGTCGCATGCAGGGTGTACATGCGCTTGATTTTGCCCCCGGTGGCAGCTGAAAAGCTGGTTAGCACAAAAATGCAAGCCAAAGTTAATCATAACATACTTTGAAGATCAGCAGGGACAATTGATTCCTGGCTGAATAAATACACGTAGTGAGCAAATGCATTCAAAGTGCTGCCAAGTTTATTCTGGTGCCAGGCCGGGTATTCATTTGTTCCACTCCAGTGCTTGACTGGACTGGAGCGCCGTGGTTCGAACAGCCAGATGACATAACCTTGAGCAGATCCATCCAATTGTGCCGCTTCATATTTCTCCATAGAAAATCCCGAAGCAATGGAGGGTCCCGAGCCGTTTGGAATTAGCTCAACACCGAGTTTGAATTCCGTGACTTTGATTCCTGAAGGTGATAGTTGTTAATAAACTGCAAATTGACGGGGATCGTAATATGATACCATTTTCAATATCAACAGTCTGCCTCTTCGCTTCGCCAATGAATCGTTCGAGGAAATAACCAGCCTTGCTCAGCCGAGCACCTTCTTTTGTAATCTGGTCGTAATTATCCTGAATTTCAACTAGTCCTTCCCCAGTACCAATGTTGAAGAACCGTTTTGCAACCCAAGGGAGTCCGTCATGAATGACCTACTCTTACAGTCAAAACAGGGTTTTGAAGAATGAGGTATAAGCACCTTGTGAACCATCTTGGTTTTGCCTTGATCAAATGCAGCATCTTGGAGGAGGCAAATGGAGGGGGCACAAATTTCATCATCGAGGTTCGGCCAAGCAATTGTGACGGCGCCGTTTGTGGCGATGGATATAGAGGCAAAGAGGAAAGGAACTTTTGAGAACCCCGGCAGGTCACCAAACTCGGAGCGAAGTGGAACCGGCGCGGAAATCTGGGCTAGTTGGATTTAATATTCATGATCTATATATGAACCAATTAAAAACTTACTTCGTGATCGCTTCAAAGAGCCAAGGTCAGGTGTCATGGGCCGTGATGACTGACTCGACTTCCGCTTGCGATTCTCCTTTTCGGTGTGGACAAAATAAGGTGCAAGTACACCGGTTGAATCCTCGAACTGAAAACAAGGTGAATTCCGGATCAGGATGTGCTGCGGTAGCACCACTTACATCTTTGACGGAAATAAAACCTTCCAGATACACAGCAGGAGATGGCAATCGAAGTGTTGGCGGGCCTTGGAGGATCTTCTTCATGTTATTTCCGTGAATGCGATCATGAGCATCGAAGAACTGCCCCAGGGTACCAAGATCGGTGTTTGGCTGACACGCAACATTGCCGAGCAGACGGAGTGAGATGTGTTCCCTTGATAAACCATTGGTAAGTACGGGAAGCGGAGTGGACTGGGGTGGGAGACTCACGGGGCAAGACTCTCTGAGCATTCCTTCTCCCAGTCCAGGTTCCAATGACGGAGGAGGTGGATCAATACGTCTGGAAATAGCACTGATCAGTCAAACTAATGGTACCAAGTCTGCGCAAAGTCTTACCAGTCATTATCATCTCTTCAGGAAAGGAACGAGTAGCATTAGCAAGGATTCGAGCCGCTTCAGTCCGGGCGCCGTTCGAGGTGATGGGAACTAGATAGACAGTGATAGATCTCGCTCCTTTCACAACAGCCGCCTGAAGAGAGCCCGACACAGCAGAAGTCCGCAAAGCCCCTTTTTGAAGAGTTCTGGCTACCATTGAATTCCTACGAAGTTCAGCTTGGTGATCCTGGAGTGCCTTCGTAGCTAAGTCAACATCAGAGGCGCGGTTCAGATCCTGTGGTGCCAAGGGAGCAGTGCGAGCAATTTGCTGATCTGGAGAGGTTGTAAATGGAAGGTTGTACATGAAATACCATCACTGCTTGCGAAAATGTGAAACACATACCTTTTTTTAAGCAAGTTCCGCATCGACTACCTTTGAGGTTCTTGAATTGCGCGCTACAGCCGGTACAATCCGGCCAGTCCTGGTAAAAGCCAGTGAGGAAACACAACCACATTGCAGAGTCTGAGCTTACTTTCATGAGTTCCGCGCGTGCCGGGTCCTTTGCAATGATATAGCACCTTGCACATGGACCAGGAGAGTCCTTGTGGTCGAACCGATCACCGCAGCACTCCCCGGGAGACTCAGAGTTGGTGCACAGTGCCGGGTCAGTAGGTTCAACTTCGTCGGCCATGAAAAAGGATGATGACTTTCTCCTGGATTCTTGTGTCTTTTAAATATGCAAATAACCGGCTTGGCGCCGTCCTAAGAAAGCCAGAGGGATGAACAACAATAACAGTACCGCGGGGTAATTGGTGTGCATGAATCAAGTCTTCAGGCGCGTCATTTGTGTGGGAGTTTCGGGTGATTAATTTCGGTGCGGCACGTTCGGAAGGCTAACGGATGAATCAACAATAGGTTTGCATGACTCGCGCCCGAGGGCGCGTCATTTGTGTGGGAGTGATGGTAGTTTATTGTTTGGGGTGATTCATTTCGGTGCGGCGCGGGAAAGATCAAAGCTGGTCCGGATGATTTGGAACAACAATAACGGCACCATTTGGGGTAATTAGTATGCATGACCCGAGTCTTTGTGGGAGTGATGGTTGAGTTTATTGTTTCGGGTGATTCATTTCGGCCCAGCACGAGAAGACTGACAATAAGTTAGCAATAGGTTTGCAGATCATTTACGTGACTTGAGCTCTCGGGCGCGTCATTTGTGTGGGAGAATGGACCAGCTTATTGTGTTGAGTTGAGTCTATTGTGCTGAATAACGGTTCGGCACCAGAGGACTGAGCTTTGGCTCTATCTCTATAAATGCTGGACTCCTTCTGCCTTTATTCCCAGCACATTTTAAACTGGCATGGTCAACCCAAGTGGCGCAAACGGCTACTGCAATGGCACTCGTGAGTTAGTGGCACCTTTCCCTTAGCTCCGCTAATTTCACCCAAGGTCCTCCAGATGCTGTCCTTGGCCAGGCTTTACACGACTATGCACGAAGAAGTCTTTCACTGAATCAACGTCTTGTATATCTGCTCAAGGATTTTGGCTACAAAATTAGGTGCACATCTCAGATAAATTTTGGCCGATGTTACTGATCCTTGTTCAATCAGTGTCTCGACCTTGAAGACCCATAATCGCAATTTCAACGTTCCAACTGTCAAAAAGCCGCCTCCTGACCATATTGCGGCCACATTGATCGCAGATATGATGTCAAACAATGTATCATCCCGCAATGGCCCCTGCACAATCCAGAGCCAAATCTCACTCCAGGATGACACCAAAATTCCCCGGTGAGTTAATATCTTCTCTTTGACACCAATATTCATCTTAAACCATCTGCGTAGGGACACTGTTCGTCGTCTTATGGCAGACATCGACCCAGATGGGGCAGAGGCAAGATTCCCCGGACGCAGACGTCAGCCTAAGCAACGGGGACATCTAACTGATACCGGTGTTTACTATGAACTTCATTTCGATGGCCATGAGAAGCTCAATTTCAAAGCTTTGCGGATGGGACCCGTCGGAATTGATATTTATGGCTCTCGATGCCACTCCAGCAGTAAGATGGTCAAGTTTTTGGCTGTTCCGAATGCTCGCTGCTCTTCAACGGTTGGGCATTACTATCTTGACTTGGTGGAGGAACATGGTGGTATGCACTTCGATATCTATTACGTTTCAATGCTTACTTCCACACCAGTTTTTGTGCAAGCAACGGTGGATGGTGGATCTGAGACAGGAGAACTATATGCAGCACATGTTGCATTGCGGTGAGTGCACAACTTAATCGTTTTATTATTATGTGACCATACTTTGAACAGTCAACACTGTATGCCGGATATCTCTGTGGATGATGCAACACCCTTTGTTGCCCTCAAAAGCACAGATAATATTCCTATTGAGTCGTCCTGGCATCTGTTCACAAACTACGTGGGTCTCGACATCAAGCAAATTCTACTTCTTGACAAGAGCCACAATTATTTCAACTCTGCTTACCAACTTCACATGTGTGTCCGATTTTCTGTTGTGATTGCTGCCATTCTAACTGTTTTTCAAGTGATCTCTTCAACTGGCTGTGGCCCAAAATCATCCAATTGACTCTGGACAACTTTCTTGATTATTGGAACAACCACAAGATTCGCACCCAGCGTAACAAACTCTTGCCATCCGGGTTCTCTCCCAATTATATCTGTGATTTCCCTGAGAAATTTGGTCTCACTCATTTCGGAGTGGCTGCTCCCCAGCCTTTCATTGATGCTCTCCGGCAGAATATTCCGAAAACGCGGAAGGAATGCTATAGATGGGTCCCGGACGAGTTTGATGCCAAGGCATCCGAGGTCTATGCGCAGATAGGCGAGCCAAAGTTTGTTTTGACGAATGGTTGGACCATATTTTGCCAGATGCTCCCGCATTTCAATTGATATTTCATGTCTACTGCTCAATACACTGTCGCTACCGTGCTACCTACATCAGTCGAAGAACCCAAACATGAATTGGTTCAACATATTTTCGGGTATCCCGGATCACTGATCACGATATCAAATGTCAAAATGTCAAAAACCAACCTTGACCATCCCGCCTACCGTAAGTGGAGAGGGAGACGAAGTGGTCCAACTCCTCAGTGTTGAGCAGAAGCCTCAGTCTTGGAGATTTATCTCACACAGCCGTGGTATGATATGGCGGCGTGGAAGCGACGGCGAATGGGTTGACGAAACTGTAAGTCATTCGTATGTTTATGAGGCCATCCAGCGCTAACCGGGAACCAATACTCGGAGAGCAGTGGATCGACACCGGAGGAGAGCGATGAGGAATCAGTCCCTCCGGCGTGGTAATCGAACGACCGTCTTTGATCCCGCCTCCTTAGGGATTGGTTCGAGTCTGAGATTCTAGAACAAGGTGATGAGGGATTTGATCGCTGGACGAATCTTGCTCCAGGAGCCTGGGGGCGTGAACCCAGTAGCTTGCCGGAGGGAATTGAATGTAGCCGAGAAAACACAATGCAAAGATAGAGAGAACGCCAATGGGATTCCCAGAAGATGCACAGAGTTAGTCATAAAGTCTGGATCATGCGAGTGTCGAGCACGATGTGTTCAAGTGCTGCAAAAAGCGATATGGTCGGGGAAAGGAAGTCAGAATGCACATAAGTTCTGGGTGACATCTCGGTCGGACATGGTCAGGGCGAAAGTTGAGTCAATAAACCTAGTAACAGACTACGGGAGCGAGGCGCAAAGAGATAGGTGGGCTGGGAGGGATCCGGAAACAGGGCTCAGGACGGTAGTGTAAGCGATAGGGATACTGCGGGAGCGTAGGGCTTGCGCGGGGGAGGCGCAGGCAGGATCGATGCGTAGGGAGGGCTCGAGGACGGCGGACACAGATGGTGCGCATGGGAGACAACGCTCGCGGGGACAAGGTGAGTCGAGACGGCGGGGAGAGGCGCCGGGTAGAGGTGGGCATAGAAACGGCTGCGTAATAGGAGGGGCGGACGAGCCAGGTGGAGGTGTGCTGCGCGGTGGTGGTGCAACACGGCGGAGTCGTGGGCGAGGGGCGAGGGGCGAGGGGAGCGAAGGCGACGCGGCCGGGACGTCGATGAAGGGCGGCGAGGACGGGCGTCGGGCGTGGAGGAGCTATGGTAGTACGGGGGGAAGTGGCAGGAGGCGAGGGGACTGTGGGCGCAGGAGGTACGCGTGAGGGAGAGAGGAGGCGCCCCCGGGGATCGGACGCCCGGTGGGATCGACATAGATACGAGGGGGACACGTTGGCCGTGTGTTCGCGATGCGCGGAGAGGGGACGTGGGGTGCGGACGGGACGCGAAGCGGATGCGGATGCGCGGAGACGGGCGGCAAGGTGGAGGCGGGACGGTACGAGCGCAGTAGCGGGGGACGGGTGGAGCTGGAAAAAGGGACAGGGACTAGGCGTGATCGTGGCACAGGAGAGGCGTTTCGGGCAAACGGGGCGGCGGTGAGATGGAGGCGGGACAAGACAGGCGGCATGGCAGCACGGAGGGGCGGGGAGTGGCCGAGGGGCACGGCCGCGATGTAGACGCGGGGCGGAGCGGGCGTGCCGACACGGAGATGGGTGCGCAGAGAGCGCACAGCAGCGAGGTGGATGCGGGGTGGGACGGGAGGGGCAGCGCGTAGGGCACGGACACGGGGCGTGCTGACGCGGACGCGTGAGGGGCAGACGGCGCGGACGCGGCGTGGATGCGAAATGGGAAGGGCGGGGTGGGTATGCACGTGCGGTAGCGGTGCTGTCGCGGAGCGGGGCGGGAGTGCCGACGCGGGGTCGTGCCAGGGACGGTGGTGGCGACACCGTCGACCGTCGCGGGCTAGGACGCAAGCGGGAGGCGCGGAGACGAGGAGTGGAGGCGGCGCGGCGGTGACGTTCTGCCGTGCGAAGCAGGCAGAGGGGCGGAGGCGGGTGGCGGGTGTTTGGAGCTCGCTGACGGGGAAGAAACAGCGTGGCGGTGACGTGGACGCGAGGAGGGGCGCGTGCGGAGTCGTGAGAAGTGGGCTGACATTGGCCGAGCGGCGTGCGCGTGTGTGGGAAGTGGGCGGCGCTGGTGTTCGAAGTGGGTGGGCGCGGGCAAGAGGCGGTGCGGGCGGACCCAGAGGGCTGACGTTGGGCGAGGGGCGTGCACGTTGGGGGAAAGTCCGCGGCACTGGTGTGGGAGTAGGCCGGTGTCGGGAGAGGGGTGTGCGCATGTTCAAGTGGGGCGACGCGGGGAGAGGGCATGGCGGGATACAGGATACGCAGATGAAGCGACGGTGCGCGCAACTTGAAAAAATAAGGCGGTGGCGGTGGAAATGGCGGGAGTGGGGCGCTGTGGGAAGTTAGGAGGACTAAGTAGAGGGAAGTGGGCAGAATTGGGTGTATCGCGCTAGGAGTGCGCGGGGGTTAGCCCTCTGCGGCAAAATCGAACGCCCGGGCATTTCTACAGCCGTGCGTGCTTCCAGATCAGAACTTTCTGAATGGTCTAGTGTGAGGGCTAAGGTTTATTTCAAGGAGAATGTAAAACGAAGGCTTGAGGTGAGGGTTCGGGGAGGGAGCGTCACGGTCGATGTCACATCAGACATCAGTCATGTGACGCTAGGCAGCTTTGCTTCGCCCACAAACCTCGACACCAACTCGACACGTTTTGAGCGCTCGGAGCTGCTTCTGGCTACAATCCTGCGCTGCTTCCATATTTCTTACCCACCACGCAAGACCCGTTTCTCTCCAAATCTCTGGGGAACCCATCTCGAGATCCTCGTTGCGATGGTCGAATCGTTCTGACCAGCTGCCTCATCGGAACAACGAATTTCGAGCTCTCTGTATCAGCTCTCACCCGATCTTGGCTCACAATCATCTGTCTGTGCCTGGCGGTCGAGACTTGGGACGAATCCCTCGTTCTCCTCGACTGAAAATTTGGGGATAGTACATTCCTAGGAATCAGAAACCCGAATATTGTGGTCAGTTTTCGGTGTGTCCATTTTTGCTTGGGTCTACCGCTGGATTTGGGCTGCGGATGACTCGTGCGATGATACCATTCCCCGCAGGGCTCAATGGGTGTTATTGGCGCTGCCTGCCTGACATCCTGCGTGCGTACGTCCAACACTTTCCCGCGCCTTGTCAGTCACACGTTTTTTACGCCCCTGGACTTGATAGCGCATTGGCGCTCGTGCACCTCACACATTGTTTCGCATTTCTCAGCCAACGCTTCCGAATTTATCAACTTTCACCGGCCAGGTTCTTACCCTACATAGTGCTTCAACTCTGCGATGTACAGCGTACTACCATTCACAACGGAACCTTGGCCGTTTCTTTGCTAGTGTCGTGGACTGGAACAGTTATTCATCCTCGGTAGGATCTCTGAGCGGGATACCGACGGCGATATTTGAGATCCTTTCTGGGCCGGTGGGTTCTGTGCCAAGTGAGTTGTCGGCTCCTTACTCAGAAAGGGGAGAAACATTATTCCGAGGACGGCAGGAATTTCAAGACCATGCCGCCCAGTCAAAGCTTGAGGTAACTATTGGTGGTACTATTCTGGGTTCGCGCGCCATGTGTGCGTGCCTCGTTGAACATACCTGCGGCGTACTTTGTTGCCAGGGTGCATTTGTCCCTGTTCCGGTTCCTGCATCTTCCGGCTGTGTCCGTCATTGATTAATTTAGCTCTTTAGTCAGATGCTGCTGTAATTCGCTACGCGTTTGCAAAGGGTTCCCTGCTAAATGGGACTTTTTGGCTCTGAATTCCAACAGTAATCTGCGAAACTGAGAACACGGCCTGTGGTATTTGACTACAGTCTAAGCGGACAGTTTTAAACAGGTTTTGGTCATGTCTGCAAGTTCATGTGTTCATTGCCGGAAACCTCACGGAACGGTCACGAGAAAGTGGTCGCGACTTCAAGTTATAGGTGGGATATTGTAATCTCCCAACCCTGGGTGAGCGGTTCACAGAGGATAACATGGCTTTCAATATGGGCCGTGCTAGAATTGAACAGGCGCGTTGCTATTTTCCTGTTTACTTGTGAGACAAGTGTTCGACTATTTTTCTTTCTAGAGTGAAATTCGGCCTCCACAATCGGGGACTACATAGACTCACGCTGGAGGCCTGCCGGGACCATCGAGAAATCTGACCACTCCGGAAGCGAGCATGGACTGGAGATATCCGGCGCACTTCTGCCGATGATTTTTGCTTCCTTCCCCCAAAGTCCTGTCTAGTTTTCTCGGGAACGGCCCTTCAACGCAAACTTTGTTGCTTTCTCCCCGCTATTGGCACAAGTGCCTCACGCTCATCTACTCTCCACTCTGCCGCTGGTTGATTCTCACCCAATCTCTCAGCTGGTCGCTAACTTTCATGAATCGTACCCTCCCTCGTCACCCCGTTACTTCGCCCAAGTTTGCGAATCTTCGTGAATCGGATGGAAAACTGTGCAAGGTCGCGACTTCGGGAGTTGCTGAGAGTTCGTAATCATTCCAATTGAGAACATCAATGCGGCCATCATTTCCCGCCATCTCACTGCGTGTTTTTTCGTATGAACACGTACCTTACCCTAAAGACTAACCACTAACCCTGGACCCCGAATCGCTAACCCCTGACAGCTACCCCCTAACTGTTAGCCCGTACTCCAACCGCAACTTTTACCTACAAGTTGAAACCTGATCATGTGTCGGGGAATGTTGAATCAAACTTAATATGGTTGCTGACGTGAGGGTTTCAGGGATGGGCCGCCACATGGCACCTGGCACACACGAAGGTGGCGGGCGAGTGGATTGAATGATTGAGTAAAAGACTATGGATGGAAAGATGGGCGGTACCCAGCGGGAGAGTCGATGTGAGCAGACGGTGGGCAGGTAGGTATTCGATACAGTGTGGGTGGTGGCCGAGGGTAGATCCGCCTCCTTCCGCCAAATGATCTTTCCTTGGGGGATGTAAATCGGGGTCATGAACCCGACAGCGGGCTGTACTAGTCTCTGTTACACAACCGATATACTGATGTCGAACGAGTAAGGATCAGTATATGTTATTGTTATGGTATACTGATTCTTACCATGTTCTTGGGCAGTGATAGCAATCGGGCTTTTACCAAAGTACCCTAAATCTCTATTCGCTTTAGCGCCTGACTATGGATCGTATAAAGGTAAAGGTCTGACTCGTCCAATACCAGGATATCCATCCCGCCCAACAAGACACCGAAATGAAACTCGCTCTGTCTCTCCTCACTCTCACCGCGTCGGGGATCCTCGGTGTTCTTGGCTCACCAGCCCTCCAAACCTCCAACGCGACCGCCCATCCCGTCCCTCACGGCTTTGCCGCATTCGACGTCCCCGAGTCGGTCGATGCCGCGCCCGCCCCCTTGGTCCCCGCCCACAAGGACGCTGTGGCTGCTAGCGCTGTAAGCAACCATTATTGGGTCTGCATCGCAGTATCCAGCTCGAGCGGCCACTACGGGTGGTCCCGAGGCGGTTCAGAGTCCTCCGCCCTCCAGAGTGCGAAGAAGAAATGCGGGAAGAGCGATTGCAAGTCCTACTCGTGCATAGAGGAGGGCTTGTGTCGGCATCGACTACGGCTCGGCGTACGTGGCGCTGTCGTACGCGCGCGGGTATGGGAAAAAACGATGGCAGCAAGGCGGCCAGTCTAGCGTTGTCGACGTGCAAGAAGCATAGTAAGGGGTGTGCGAAGCCGGGGTATTTCTGCGCCGCGCGGATATACTAGGTGAGCTCAGTGGTGAGGAAATTTACCGCGATCGCTTACTTTGTTTTGCGGACATGTAGAGAGCGGAACGATTACGCATGAATGAGAACCTTCACGCGCCGTGCTATATTATTTTAATGTCCTCACAGTCTGTTGAACCTTGCTTCATTTCGGTTACCTTTGTAGGCGTTCTCTAGTATTCGAGATTTCCTCCGTCCATTTTTCCCATGTAGTAGCCCAGACCAAATATGAAGCGGCTCTGCAATTTCGACCTCCTAAACGACTGAAATATGTCCTAGTATGTGCCTCTTCTTCCCCATTCTCTGTAACCTGCGCTAGGAATGCTTGATGACTGCGTGCGTCAGAAGGTACACCGCTCCGCATCAGCCACCGTGTTTCAATGCTACTTGGCGTTGACTGG
The DNA here is from genome assembly GCA_029378375.1 of Mycena olivaceomarginata. Classification (NCBI taxonomy): domain Eukaryota; kingdom Fungi; phylum Basidiomycota; class Agaricomycetes; order Agaricales; family Mycenaceae; genus Mycena; species Mycena olivaceomarginata. Next base: position 195,793 of record JARKIC010000405.1, on the reverse strand, counting down.
CGCATCCAAAGATGACTGTTTGATATCACTGAATGAAGAAGCTTCATGGGGTTCTCGGACTTCTGGAAAGCACGAGACTGTATCATGTTGCATGCTCACCAAGTTATTCATAAAACAGTGTTAATGTACAGATTACTTTGTAGTACAGATGGGGACTAAAGTTCATTGCACTCTCAAGCGGGCTGAGATATGGGTTAGCATAACTCTTTCGAACAACGTAAAGCAAAAATTGTGATGGCAAGGTCAATGAACACGATAGAAGATTCAAGTTATCTGAGGGAGATGTTCCAGAGTTTCAAATGACTCGCCCAGTCACTTTCAAAACCGAGACAGCAATCTTGAACAGATTTCAACATCATCAATGCCAATGGCTCGAGAATTTTTCCATTCCACGGTTCAATGTCTCCATAGTACTCTGCCAGGACCAACTTCCTTCTGTTTCCACTCTTATTTCCTCCGAATATATTGCTATCACTCGCGCTATACTTCACTTTGGGAAAAGCTTATCTAAATTCACACCGTGTTGCCGTGTTTTGTGCGACCATTCAGTGCTCTTGGCGAGATGACACTGATATATTACCTCTTTGCGGCGAAAGTTGTTAGTACCGATGTTAGGTTTGAGCTCTGGAGTTCCTGGGTTCGCGCTATAGAACCACGCTATTGAACCGTATTCAATCACTGTTCAAACCGTGTTTGAGCCATGGTTTCATCGCACCTCGAACGTATATAACGCTGTTGTTCCGCATCCAAGGTTCAAATCCCTCACTGTCCCATTCTAAATCAGTAATCGAACAAGTATAGATTTTCCATCGAGACGCAAGTGTTTAAACACGTTGTATATACACATATTAAGATTCATAGCTCCCATCTGTCGAATAACCAAGGTTTCGCTGTCCTTCACGATCATTTGCGGAGCAGGTGCTCTTTTACAGGGACTCTCCACCCGCGCCGACAGACACCACGTACGAACCGGAGTGCTGCGCTGGCGTGTCCTTCTCCTTCACGGTAATATCCACATCCGTCCCCGATGTCTCCTGATCGGTGAAGCGGATGGGACCCGTAGTCATGGACATCGCAGGATTATCACTGTGCACAAAGTGGATTGGCTGCGAAACGGGGGTTTGAGGTCGTGAGTCCGCCAAGGTGGGTCTTCTCCATCGCCACAAGGAGAACGATGATGACTGGGTAGATGGCCTGAGTCCACGCACACATGAATAAATGAGACCCGGCATGTCGAGCAGAGGGAATGGCCGTTGGCACGCACAGAAAGCTGAGGGAGCATGTATGCAGTGATTTTGTACCCCAAATTGTCTGGGTCCGTCGCCGTTAGAGCTACGAATAACTGCGGGATCTTGGAAAAGATAGCCAATTTATATATAATATATCCCGGGTGAAGGAAGGCCATCGTACCCAGAACAGACAGTAGATCCCTCCCGATTCCGTGAGGATGACGAGGATCCGCTCGACGTTCGTTCTCCTGTTCTTGGGAATACCGAGAAGCCCCTTGATTTGCTTTCGGTATACCCTAAAACCACGTCGAGTCGGAAAAATGCTATGCGTAACAGGGGAAACGGTACCCACCATGATTTAATCCCGAAAAGCAAGGTTGCCACGATGTTGGTGAACATGAGGGGAAGGATTAGGGTGAGTGTCCTAGGTCCTGTTGGGAGGAACTTGGTGCTCCCAAACAGGAATAGACCAATAAAAGACATGTCCGTCGTTACACCCACTGCGAGCCGCGTAAGAGTCGGTCGACTGCGTGCAGAATGAGAGTTACCCAAAGAGACGAAAATGCACAGACTGAGGAGGATCTTGATTCTGATACTGTCTTTCCAGAGGGCCCATGCACGCCAGACAACAATTGCATCGCTCATGAAGTACTGCCATAACAGCTCGGCGTGAATTCTACATGGGACGGGGTTTAGGAATGGGGAGACTGACCGTTAATTCGGCCGAACACATTTTCGGATAAACGAATGTTGCGGACCAGGAGGGCGCTGTCCGACGGATAGAGACCCAAATTGAAGACTTCTATGATGGTATAGGCGAGCTGCTCGATAACCTGTATATTGGAGCACGCAAACATGAACAGCACCGCTGCGATCAGGGTGTGTCGTGCCGGCAGTGTCGTCTTATGTGTCCTTTCAATGACTGGTCAGTATGCTACCCAAAGAGTAGGACGATGGGGCTCACCACATGTGGTATAGTGCGATACTGACGAGCGTCGTGTAGATTCCTGGATAGATCTTCAGACATGCCACGGGAATCCGGATTGCGCAGGGCGTGCTATACCATGCAGGAAGAACTGGATCGCAGTCGTGATGAGTTCCCCCTGCAGAGTGCTTATCACGGATGCCGGGAGGGCACCCAACTGGCTTGGTGCAGAAGACATCGGTAGGAGGGAGGGATTCAGCTGGAGCTACACTGAAAAACGTCAACGCGGCCGATGTATTTGGGGGTCCTTATCGGACAAAACCCTTGTATTTGCGGGGAATGGCCAACAATACATCGAGATCACTAGGGATACTTAGGTAACAGCATCAAAACCTCGAGATCCCGACATTTCTTGATGTTTCTCTAGAGATCTTCAGAGATCCCGAAATAAGGCCACAAAACTAATTCGGCTTAGGTACACGTTGAATTATGAAATCTTCAGCTATATACAGAGATCTCAAGTCGGGATCTCAAATCATCGACTCAGCTTGCAAATATGTGCGTTCGAGATCCCGAGCTTGCTTTGATTTACGCGTTCAAGATCCCGACGTCCCAGAGTTAGCAAGGTCGGGATCTCAAGCTCCGCACACAACCATGTGTGCGCTTGCATGATGCCAACACTCTTGGCACCCACATCTCACACGCTATGACAGCATTGTGGGGCCGCTTGGGTTTTTCACTAGGGCTCCAACCCGTCCGTCAAACGGGACGGCCGTCGCAAACGACGGCCGTTGGGTACCACGGGACGGGTCGACCCGTCCGTTTTCTACCATGCGCGAGAGACCAAAACGGACGGGTCCAACCGTCCTGGCCGTAACGGCCGTTTCGACGGGTGCTCAGACTTTCACAGGACCAAGACTTATGCAATTACGGGTAAGATCTTGGGCGGAAGAACAGCGGGTACAAAATACTGTGTCGTTGCTACTAATCAATACAGATTACCCCGTCCTTGTTGAGCTTCGCACGAGCGACCCGTAATCTCGCCTTCACAAACATCAAGGTTCGAATTGTATCGGCGTGTAAACTTGCGCGACGAAGGCTGATAGTATCTCGTCCTCCGGAGATCACGCGTTCGACCGCAACGGCAGATCCTGGAAGACATATTTGAATGTAAATGAGATGGAATGTTTGTTTGAACGTACCCGGAATGCACAAGATATTCCGAACCAACAAATAGAGACGAGGAAATTGTTTACGCCGGCTGTACCACCACTCCAACGGGTCGATCTCCCAGTTCTCTGGGACAGAGGTGAGGCGAAAATACTCGGTCAGTTCGTCCACAGTGCCGCTGTTAGCACGTTGAGTGTAGCGGCTCGTGAAGTCGAGCTTCTGTGGTGATCCTGGCTCAGTTCGCTGAGACTCAGCGGAATCGGCTGTTGTCGAAGCGAAGAACGTGTTGAAATGAACTTTCAACTCATGCTTCGAGAACTCCAGATCAGCCAACAGCTCTGGCTCGTCGGCGTAGTCAGTCTTAAGCCCATTGTAAGACAGTCGAGGATCCAGTACTGAACTCGACATGTTAGAAAATTGAACGGCGCAAGAGGGAGAAATATCCGCACGGGTAGCCCAGGAATAATATCTTGACCGATCAAATTTGGTGAAATAATCACTCAGCTTCGTATGAGCATCAACAAGCCCTTGACGCAACACGGGATCGGTTTCCTGCGGAAGATTCGCCAGTTTAATCTTGATGTGCTTCTCAAGACCAAGGAACACGGCGTGAGTGTTCGAGATCATCGGTTGCTTCGTGGTGGACATTTGGGTTGTCGCGTCGCGGAAGGCCATCAACCACTTCGAGACCAGCTTCAAAGCGGTCCAGTCGGCAGTCGACAGCTCATGTGCACGAAGCGATTCGTCCTTTGCAACATAACTGAAAATTGCCGGCCGGAATTTTAATGCACGACCTAAGATAGGCGTCAATAGGAACCAGCACGTGTTATGTAAGCGTGACGTGACATCACGGTCACGGGCCAAATTCGACTCCAGTGCCCAAAAAAAAACTGTGTACCCCTTTTGGGGCCTTCGGACCATGTTCAAAATAAAAACACGATGTAGGAATACTATGTTAGGCTGTTATGAGAATTTTGGGCGCCTGGCCGAAATGCCCTAGCTCTCGCGACCATTTCTGGGGGTAAAGTACGGTGGCCGTGGTACCGCCTATTGGCCCATGCCGTTTGGGAGCCGGACAGGCCTTCTACATACGCATGTATGTATCTTGCTTCATTCGGGGGTGGTTCCGAGTTTCGGGTGGGCTGGGGTGGGTGCAGGGCAGTGCGGGCCTTCTTGAGATTCTCGTTCCTTTCTTTATGGCCTCGTTTTACACCGGGCATGGTGCTTTTTTGAAGATAGAGGGTTATTCGGCTCAAAATTTACAGGCACGCCTTCCCGATTAGGCAGAACACGGTCACGTGTTTGATTATGTAATTGAGCCAAATCTTCCGTGTCCAAAAGGCTGAAATACTCAGGACAGCGAAAAAAACCATAACTATGATGATCGAAATCTGGCCTAGAGAAACTCAACATCACAGACAAACTAGAACATTTATTCAAAATCTGCTCTGGTAGACATCTGGATAAACGTCCTTCGAAGCCCTCTACCAGGCCAAAATGTCGAAAAAGGTCGGGACGGCGGTGTGTGTGATGTTGGGCGGGAGGCGGGGTCACAAATGTCACGTCACGGCTTACATAACACATGCTGGTTCCTTTTGACGCCTATCTTACATCAGATGAACACAATTGAAGAGATCAAATCCAGGAACATACTGAGCATTTGATGAGTCGACGACCATCGAGTTTAACGTCGAGAGTAAGCATGAGAACCATGGAGTCACTGGTCTTCGTGTCCGGAGCATCCTCGTTCTTTTCTGCATAAGCGGCCCGTACTTCTTTTTCCCAGATCTGCCGACGTTGCGGACTGGACCGGACGTGACGCACTATTTTCCGCAGCTAGCAATATTTAGTTCTTTTCCCTGGGACGGGAGTGAGTCAGACCTTGAAAACAGCCTGCGTGACTGTGCCATGTGCAGGCGGGGGATGCATCTCCTTCAAAGTCGGACAAAATGCTCCCTCAGGCTGGCGGCATCCAGGCCCTCAACACGGGTACCTTGCGTCGCCACACAGCCGCGTAACAATGCATGCAGGGATGGCGGAAATTAATGAGTAGTGAACTCGCGAAATTTTCTCTTTTTTCTTGGCTATACTCAGTCCCTGCAGCTACGTGCAGGGAGAGCGGAAATTAACCACTATGCCACCAACACAGATCCTTTTATGCTCGTGAAACTGGGATCAGTTGATAAAGTGATAGCAGTGTGGAAGTGCCTAACGGCACGCTCGTCGCTCATGGCCCCGTTGCATGTTGTGATTGAGCTCCTATCCAGGTGTTAACAGCCACATCCCATTCTCTCTACTTCTCGTTCTGTTCACTCTCACCACTTCCTCCTTTCCTCTTTAATTCTAGGATAGACGACCTCCAACCTCGGATCTGCGCTTCAAGACCGTTACGCCGGCGCATCAATCCCACACGTGATCGTGTTCAACCTCGAACGACACGCGCATATTCTTGGTGGAAGGATCGTAGGCCCGTGGAGCATCAGTATCGTCCTATTTCCTTTTCCTTATCGTCTCAACTCCAATCACTCAACCTTTAAATTATTTTATAGTTCTTATTTTTTCTACTTCTCCATGTACGACAACCGACGCGACCTTGTGCCAGAGAACATTGCCAGCTCGGTACGCGGTGGGGATCGAGATGCCAGGGGTCTGGGTCACCTCTGGCACGCGTCTGGCGGGGGCAGCACGCTCTCGCTATCACGTCTTTGCGCGTATCCCGGCTGGTGGGTGTTCAACAGCATAATTAGCCTAGGATGTCCTCCCTGCGATGGACACTCGTATATTTCCGTTTGTATTGTGTTTCTACGGGCTCTGGTGACGCATGAGTACGCGTTTCAGCCACCCCCATCGTACTATAAATTCCCTGTCAATCACACTCAGGGGACATTCCCTCTTTCTTTCTCCCACATCTGTCCCTCACCAAGTTCGAGTTCGAGTCCAGCATCCTCAAGAGTTCGAGTATGAGAGGTCCAGAGAGCGACCTGAGTCTAGAGACAAGTCAAATCAGAGCTGAGTTGTTACATTATTTCGAGTATATTATTTCTACACTACCGTTGCAGCCTAGGGTATAACCGCCGACCTTCTCTCTCTGGTCCACTGCGTGACCGACCCCTTCTTCTACAGCAGTAGGCAGGATAAATTGCTCGGCACAGGCTGCTCAGGAACACCGGAAGATGCCGAGAAGAACCCGTCGAACCCGTCGAATGGGACGGGTATGGGTACCCGTCAACGGGGTGGACCCGTCCCGGCAGAGGAAGGTTCCAAGTTCCAAACGGACGGGTGCTGACCCGGCCGTTCCCGTCCGTCGACTCGTCGACAACGGGCACGGGTTGGAGCCCTAGTTTTCACCCATCACGCGCCACTCGACTCACTCCTTGCAGCTGCTCTTGAGAAATTCCCCAACTTTGGTCGGCGCATGCTCAAGGGGCAGCTCAGGACCTTAGGTCACTGCGTCCCACGCGAACATATTGCTGCATCCTACCTCTGTGTCCATGGATCTCCCGGCTCATTCGATGTTCACTTTATCCACCGCACCCCATACACGGTCGCAGGGGCCAACTCGCTCTGGCACCATGATGGGCAGCACGGTTCGCTCTCTCTTTGTTTTACCCCCTTGCGCCGCATTCACACGTCGACACAGGCCTGATACGCTTCAAAATTGTGATTCATTGCTTTATCGACGGTAAATCCTGCCTCGTTACGGGCATTCACACCAGCAGCAACAATTGTGTGCAGACGGTCCTGAACCTTTTCTGCGAGGCGGTCAATTGCTATGGCCTCCCCAGTCGAGTCCGTGGAGACCACGGTGCTGAGAACGTGCTGGTCGCTCTCATGATGGAAACTGAACGAGGACTTTCCCGTGGCTCCTACATTTGGGGATGGTGCGTTGCATGCCACCTCTCTTCACTCACCAAAGTGAGCATCATCGCAGGAGCGTCAACAACACACGTATTGAGCGACTCTGGTATGACGTCCTGCATGGGTTCGGATTCAAGTGGAAAACATTCTTCATTGATCTCACCGTTAACCACGGCTTGGATCCCGCTGTCCCAGAGCATATCTGGCTCCTTCATCACCTTTTCCTCGATTCAATTAACGAGGACGCACAGGAATGGGCTGAAGCCTGGAATAGGCACGACCTCCAAATCCGCGGCGAGCGTACTCGGTCCCCATACAATATGTTTTTCTTCAGTCAGCTCCAGGATGGGCTGCGTAGGCTTGAGCGCATGGTTGCGCCGCAGAACGAGGTCGTCGTCGACCTATCCACATATGGTATCAACTGGGACGTCGTTGATGATTCTCGCCTCATGCATCACCCCCTCATGGAGAACCCGGAGGAGTGGGCCGACCAGAACCCCTTTGCACCCAACGCGCAAGACTTATCAGAGGTCCCCTGCGAGCCCCCTGACTCTCCGTTTTCTCCCGACCAGATCGCTCATCTTGATCATGAGCTTGCTGTAGTGGTAGATCTCACGTCACGTAGCATGAATGTACACAAGCTGGTTTGGAAGGAGGCATTTGCGATTTGTAACACATTTTATCAATGAAAACATTCTTCTGCGCTCTGATCCTATGCGCGTATGATTACCCAATAAGGAAATTTGTCGAGAGTGAATAAAGTAACTTGCGAAACCTAACTTTAACTTTGATTGCCCCTTTGACTTGGCAGGGCTAACTTTACGGTACTTTACGGGTGATCAGCCAAAGTAACTTGCCATCAGATGGCATCATTTACCGCCAAGTTCACCTGTTCGAGAGCATTCAATCCTTATCATATCATGTTTTCTGCCGCCGTATCGTATTCATAGTATATTATCTGCACATGTATTAATATGTAAACGTAGTTTGGCCAGGACAAGTGGCACCCATGGGAGTGAAGGTATCAGCTCTGTGGGGCTGTTGACTTTTTGATGTCTTTACTTCCACAATTGTCGTCCCAATGTTGAATTTTTGGATCTGGCTCCACTCGGTTGGCTAGATGTCGCCTGAGACCACCGCAAGAGCCAGGTAGGGCCCCGGCGTTCCTAAACGGGACCATGCTCTGTAATACTACTTACCTACCTCCGGGTGCACGGTTCTCGGCTCCACGCGATGTTGAGATGGTGGTTTCTACACTCGGAGCCAGTGGGGGATCCAATTCTGGGATTAGTAGTCAAGCCACAATTGAGGAACAAGGCGTGCTGAACAGTGATTTCTGCATTTAGCCGAGGATTGAATTGGGGATTGTATGCCAGCCAACCAGGGAAAATGCCACGAGTTGGCTTGGCACACAGTTAAACAGGTGGACTTGGGAGGATGGCATGGGCCAGAGAACGAAACAATGGAATTTCAGGTGCGAGCATCGATGGATTGATCTGGCGGCTGGATAGAGATGAGACTTAGATAACAAGACAAAATCCTTTGCTCACGAGACACAATGATGGTCTGCTCCGCCACCAGTTGACATGGCTTTTTGCCTATTCAATGGGTTGATATCTTTACATGGGACCAGTCATGTCAGAGCCATTGCGCGAAGGCTTATATGAAGTGAGATGAATTTCTATTTCCGAAGCTCAGTTTGGCAGAGATGAGCAACGTGGTGAATCTATTCAAACAAAGTTTATTCGGACAATGGCGAAGAAGACTTGTAACGTTGTGAGAAACTATGGAACTGAAGGATGAGAGGAGGGGCATCGACTGCTCCAAAATGAGTGAGCTTAACAAGAATCAAGCTGGAATTAACCATGACCTCAGAACACATTACAATCCGCCTGAATTAGTTGAAGTCGATGATTCTCTGCTTGATTACAACTTTCCCCGAGATTCCCGAGAGGCAGTCAATCTTCAATTGACCTATTGGTACCTTTTTAGCTCAATGCAGGTAAAGTTAATCAAAATTAATTTGACTTGCTTCAAATTACTTCAAGTAATTTCAAGTCACTTCAAGTTACTTGGAAGTAACTCCCGCCAAGTTAGATCAATGCAATCAGACAAAGTAACTTGTGCCATCAGATGGCATCAAATCCCGCCAAGTTCGTCAAGTTATAGTCACAAGAGCGTGAATTAACACTTGTTATGACCTCTAGAGTTGTTAAATTACTCTAGTATACTGGTACTTTTTCTAACTTGAAGTTACTTGAAGTTACTTACAAGTTACTTAAGTTACTTACAAGTTACTTTTGCTTACTTTACTTTACTTGTCTGCCACAAGTAAAGTAAAGTTAATTTTATAAAGCTAAATTAATTTTACCAAGTAACTTTGTTAACCATCAACTTTGTCTCTTGACCTCTTACTAACAATGGCTCTAGCGCCCTCCCCAATTGGGCGCCTCGCAAACGAGCTACTGTCGGAGATATTCCTTCATGCACTTCCCCAAAAATCTCTCCCACACACAGTCTTCTTGCCGACTACATTCACTAAACCGGCACTGACTGATGCCCCGCTTGTGCTTTGCCACATTTCATCGCGTTGGCGGCATCTGGCCATTCACGACACACAACTCTGGACCACTTTGGACACTGAGGACGTCTCGCATCCATGTCTCATCCAGTTATGGCTCTCCTGTACAGCAGCACAACCGCTTTCACTTTGCATTGCGCGGTCGCTTGTCCCATATCCCCACTGGCCCAGCCCAGTTGAGGGGCCCATTGTTCTGCTGAGGGAGCGAGACTACTCTCGTCCCATGCATCTACATCTCCAACTGCTGTTGCCCGAAATACGGCGTTGCCGGCACCTCCGTATCATCGACTCATTCATCCCGCCCTTCATTTCCCCTGTTGCCCCTGTCGAACTCGAGAGTCTTTCCGTGACTGTGCGCCGAGGAGACACCTGTGCCGCCCAATGGTTTGGGCAACTGCTCGCGGTGGCGCCATGGCTCACCCATCTGCACTGGGAAGGACCACGCATTGCAGCGCCGTGGACGCAGATAACTCATCTCAGCTTGCGGGTCGATTCCATCGGTCTGGACACATTTGAGCAGATCCTTGATGCCATCAGCCATGTCCAGCATCTGCGACTTGTCCTCATTGCAAAAGATGACCGGCCCTTCCATGAGCCGCACTTGCACCATATCATACCAGCCACCACCCAATTCAGCTTTGCTGGGGAGGCGGTCATGGCCCGGTGTTTAACCCTGCCAGGACTGACACATCTTATTGTCGAGTGGATGGGGACCGTATACGATCTGCATGAGCTTGAGATATTTCTCGAACGCTCTCACTGCACACTCACTGTGTTGGAGCTTTGGGGGTGTCAGTGCGGCCAGGTCCCTCCCGACATTCTGCTCAGCCCCCAAGTTTCTCCATTGCTCACCCACTTGCTCATCCCATCCTGCGACCTCAATGAGTTCGTTCTCTGGATGGAGACGCGCACGCCGGGTAGCCTTCCTCAGCCCCTGATTCTGTTACGTGACATCGATAGGTGCTTTCGCATCGATGACTTGCCTGGGATCACTGAACCGGAAATAACTGGTGTCCTTGCCGCTCTGCTCAGAGCTCATCTTCCCCTTTTGGAGCACCTATATCTTGACGACAACGAGTCTCGAGAGGATCAGCTCGAGTCTCGTGTCATTGATGTTGAAGGGGGAGCTTTTACCTTGCGCTGTTCAACCACCCTACGCCAGGAATACGAGTCCTGGTGGGACTCTGTAGATGGACGTGCTTTTCGTACAGTGCGCGCCACTGGGGACCTCTCATCCATCCTAGTGTTCGATGTTCCCTTCCCCTCCCTCAACGACCATCCACCAGGCTGGCAGCATCCGGTCGATAAACTGCTAGCACAATCAGAATGCCATTCCCTTGCAGAACAAAACCGATTCGCTAACACGCGTCGCCCCGGATACCAATTTAAATAATACTTCGAATTTAATACATGTATTAATCAGCAACTGAAAGCTTGAACTTTCTGAGGCGAATAGCCCGACTGAACTTGCAAAGCGAGTGTTCAATCATGATCAGATCGAACCACGCCTCGCTCCGAACGTCAGAAGTCCAGTGGGAGCGAGAGTTCACTTTTCGGCTTGCCAAACGGGATTGCGCCCGCGCCAACGGGCTTGTTCGGGCTTGGGCTTGGATTTGGGTGTAGATCAAAGCCCAAGACCGGCAGATCGGCTTGCAAGCCCGTTTGTCGGCTTGGCAAGCCCGTTTGCTCGCTTAACCGAGAAACGGGCTTGCACGTATTTCTCGACCCCCTTGGACTAAATCCTCAATCTAAGTAGATATACCATGTGCAGTAAGTACATACCTTTAGGGCTTGCGATTTTTAATGATTTTTTGGTCACTGATGTGATGATACGCCGTCGCCGCCGAGGATGACACAGGGCAACATTGTGAATTCATTGCAAAACCACGGGCTTGTCGTACTCAATGTAATCTTCTCGTCTTCATACATCGCTTGCAACTAAAAGGTTTCTCCCGACTCGTATGTCTGGTCCAAATTTTTCGGTGACATGTTAGCATAAATTGTTGAAATGACATAAAAACTATTCCACCATGTCGATGCGACTCATAATACAAACATAAGTGAGTCTCTACCATACTATCCTCCAGATATATCTATGTGCTGTCGCCAAGCGGCAAGCCATTTCAGAAATGGAAAAAAAAAAGCCGAACACAGAACATATTGAGCTTCCGAGCTGTTTCTGAGCCATCTTTGAGCAGGAATACTCAAAGGCTGGTGGCATACATGATTTGGAGGCTCCTTTGGCGTAGATGATAAATTCTTGAGTCGAGAGACACGCAAGCCGACTGTGTGATGGTATTGTTGAACACAAGCCCGTTTGTCTGATGCCATCAGACAAACGGGCTTGGGCTTGATCTTGGCCGCGACAATGTTCATACCGAGAACGAGCTTCAGGAGTATGATTTACCACTCGTAATTGATGCTTTATTCGACTCAAAGAGAACTGATACCGAATTTCATTGTCTAGGCTTGAAAATCTTGTTGATATGGACTTACAACTTGAACGCAAGCCCGTTTGTCTGATGGCATCAGACAAACGGGCTTGCGTCGGGCTTGGGAATAGTTTAGAGGTTCGTTTAACGGATCCTTGTATCTTTCAATTAGATTAATGCCTGTGACTTTTGTGTTGTCCTTTTGTATCAATTTTGCAAGAGAGTGACATTTTCGGCTTGCTAGCCCGTTCGATGGCTTGCCAAGCCTGTTTGCTTGCTTAGCCCAGCAAAATATGGAACGGCCATGCACGCATTCCTCGCCCCCTACGTACTGGATACTGAATCTAATTAGTTCTTAGGTACATGCCAAGTGTGTACTTCCTGGGTTTGGGATTTTTTCTGCGATGAAATTGGGAAGGAGTATTATACCAATGTAACCGTTTGATATCTACCTCACGTTTCATCCCTTGACTGTGACTAGGCTGACCAAAACAATCCGTAACATTTGCCCAAATAGCGCTTCAACTCGGTAAATTCTTAAACATGTCTTGAATGGGCGTGGATAAAATGGCTTGTTCTTGAGAAGTGCGTCCGGCATTCTTTTTAATCCTTTTTAACAATGGCGGGCTTGAGGAATGCAGAAGCATTGCGTGTGGAAATTCGAATGGGTGTTCCGAGACGAGGTTTGGCTTGGAACGGCCTGCGTCAAACGGTTCAAGACTGGGTTACACACCATGATAACCCGATCAAATACTCGATCAGGATGTGGATATATTGAGCAGAAACATGTAAAATGTGAGAACAATATGAGTCGGAATTGGCTGTTTGACATCGTGATCACCTGGATTCACGGCGACTGGATCAGCCGGAACGTTCACAAGGAAGTGATGGCCAAAGGAGATGCAGATAAAGGTTTTAAAGGCAAGAATGAGCACATAGAATGTGTAGTGTAACCAAGGGCCAACCCAAGCCCGCCCAAGCCCAAGCCGCTCAAGCCCTCCTGACCAAATTCAAATTTCGCTCTGAGAGCAAGCAGTTTGGTCAAGCTCGTCCGTAAAGTCCCGGTTCTGAGAACTCTTGGTAAGTCAGTACAGGCAGTATGTGACGCATGCAAGAATAAATAGCGGCGATCTAAAAACGTAACATTCGAATGACGCAAAGGCTTGTTCAAAAGGGCCGATGGACACTCTGAGAATGGCGAGCGATGATTGCAGAAAGTCTGAGGAGACCGTGTCGGTGCTCCCTGTCCCAGAAGGGCGCGGAGGCTGCATTGAATTTGCCGGTGCCCATATCATCAGATGGGCTCAGAAGTAGTTCAACCGTGTTCACAGATCAGACATTCGGGCTAGTCATATACAACGTGGAAGAGCTCCGCGAAAAGATCCCTCGTCACTGTGATGCACGACGCAGTCTGTTGCGACGGTGTTCTCGGCGATTCAAGTCGGCGGCCAGTGGCAGTGGAGTGTTGTTGGAAATCCGGTGATGAAGGGAAAGGGCACAGAGGCCTCGGACGACGGGAATCAACGATTTAGTTATAGTGAGCGGGCTTGGTGTAAGCGAGCACAAGTCAAGCCCCGCCACAAGCCAAGCCGTCCAAGCCCGTACAGCCAATTTCAAACTCCGCTAAGCGGGGCAAGCCGTTTTGGCAAGCCCGTCGGCTAAGTCTGTACTAACCAGGTACCGTATATTGATCCATGAATCTATTTTCTAGGAAGATCTGCAACGGCTACATGGCCCTTGGCGCGCGCAGCATCTCCGTGCTGTTTTCTTCAGGAGATGTACGTCATCATCACATCTATCTGCTCAGGGTACTTACTCAACTCAGGGTGGCGTCCGCGGCGGGCACGACAGAATCAGCCAATGCAACAATAACACCTTCATCGCGACGTTCCCTCCCTCCTGCCCCTGCGTGACTAGCGTCGGATCAACGATTGGTATCGGGCCCGAAACGGCCGTCAACTACGGGCGGCGGGTTCTCCAACTACTTCCCTATCCCTTCCTACCAGTCGGACGCAGTCGCTGGCTTCCTTGAACAACTCCCGACCGACTTTGAGGGGGTCTTCAACAGCAACGGCCGCGGCTACCCGGATATTTCCATCCAGGGATCCCGCTTCGAGATCGTTCTTGGTGGTAAACACACCGCGGAAAGCGGAACCAGTGCATCCACGCCCACCGTTGCGAGCATCATCTCGCTGATCAACGACCAGCTGATCGCGGCAGGCAAGCCCGTGCTCGGATTCCTGAACCCATTCCTTTATTATTACGCATCAACGGCCTTGACGGACATTACTGCCGGGCACAACTCAGGTGTCTGCCCCGTGTCTATAGTGCGTCTCCCCGTATGTGACCCATAGAGCGAGTGCACTCACATTCCTCGAGGTTGCGTTCGATGCCGGGGTTGGATGGGAGCCTCTGAGGGAGTCACATCCGCGCGTCCCGGCTAATTTTCACTCTGCCGACTGCGGATTAGCTGGTTCGGGCACGCCAATATTTGACCAGCTGCTGGCCGCCGCGATGGGGACTGCACCGGAGTCCGACACAGGCGCCCTGCACACCAGCGGCGCAGTGGTCGATACTGCATCCGCATTGTCGTCCGACACTGGCACTGGCACTGACGGGAGCGATGGAGCAGTGCGAAAATACGCGCCGATCGTCATCGGACTGTTGAGCGGAAAGTTGCTGCTGCTTCTAATCCTTGTCATTCTTGGTGTTGGAGTTGATGTTCTGCGCGGGGGGGCAGTCGGGCGGAAATACGTTCCTGTGAGGCTGGGCGAGGAGGAATCGATTGGTAAGAGGTATTCGGACTAGGGGTGTATTGAAAATAGCATGATTTTATAATTACTCTCTCTTGGCGTGGGCCCGCAGTAATATAGGTACTGGTCGGAAGTCGGCTAAAGAGGCGCGATGCTTTCCTCGACGTACAGCTAAAAAATGTGGGAACTTCGTTAGGGCTGCTGACGGCGTAAATGAGTGAAAATTCTATGGGTCAGTGGGAAATCATTTGGAACGCAATTCCTAGTTAAGGTGCCATCAATGTCGCACTTCCGGGATTTTGTCTATGCACTCCAAACCGTACCGGCCAAAGCTGCTGTTTCACACCAAATAAAGGAAAATTTCTATGCGTATAGAAACTCAAACTGATTTCCTACGAATCTATGTACGAATCAGCACTGTTGATACGGTACAATTCATGCAGCATTGAAACGCAAAGGGAAATTGGAAGAATCAAGACAAGAATCAGCCGGATTGAAGCAGCGAATATCGCTTTGTTTGAAACTTGAATAGAAATTCATGAAATCAGTCGTAGTTTCGCTTAAGGATATACAAAGGAATCCAACGGCGCTGAAAGCACCATTGAAAGATCTAATTTCAGCGCGCATTTCAGCGCGACTGAAACTACGACATTCAGGTGGGCTGAAAGCGCCACTGAAAGACTTGCTTTCAATGGCGCTTTCAGCACCGGTGAATCGGCTAATTCTAGGCACGCTGAAAGCGCCACTGAAAGGCTTGCTTTCAAAGACACTTTCAGCGCCGCTGAAAGAGCGCATTTCAGCTGTGCTGAAACCTCCCGCTGAAACGAGGAATTTCTGCGGACCCGCGGGTGCACCCGAGGGTGCACTTACGGGTTCACCCCGAGGGTCACTCACAACCCGAAATTCAAGCAAATATATATATATATATATATGATTATTTGTCTGCTTAAAAGAGCATGTAGGGTTGTAAGGGGAGCGAGGAGGATGGAGCACGCGAAGCGGGTGGGGTGCGGTGAGCAAGGCGGGCGGGTGTATGTGGGCGAAGCGGGTGCAGGCGAAGCTGCGAAGCAGTCGACGTCACGCACTGAAGAGGAGGAGGGACTGCGCTGCCCGTCGTTATGCAGATCCACCGCCTCGAGCGCAGGCGACGCGGGGGGCGTCATCAGCCCCGCCTCCCCACCCTTCGACGTAGGCGTCGGCGTAGCAGGCTTCCCCACTGCCGCATGCACCTTCCTCCCAAACCGCCGCTCACACGAGTCCCGGCTCCGGTACGTCAACAGCGCACACATCCTCGCCGCCGCCAGCCCGCTCCGCGGCTGCTCCCCGCCCTCGACCTCGTAGTAATATCCCCTGCGATACGCCGGGTCGCTGTAGATGCTCTGGCGCTGGCTCTCCCCCCACGCGATACACCACGCCGAGTGCCGCGCGCTGCTCGCCAGCACCACGATGCGCTGCACGAACTCGGGCGGCGCGCACAGCGGCCACTCGAGCGCGGTCATGCCGCCCATGGAGCCGCCGATGACGGCGGCGACGCGGCGCACGCCGAGGTGCGCGTGGAGGACGTGGAGGTGGATGCGCACGTCGTCACGGATGGAGGTGGGGGGGAAGGTGGGGCCGTACGGCCGGCGGAGAGGAGACGCGGGGTCGGGGTGATGGGGGAGGTGGAGCCGTACAGCGAGCCGAGGGTGTTGGCGCAGAAGATGAAGAACTTCTTCAAGAAGCGCGAGGGATCGAAGGCCTTGTTGGGCCCCATGAGGGCCCACCTGTGGGCGTTTATGTTAGCTCGTTCGTCAGATGCAGGAGGAAATAAAAACAAAACATACCAGTCCTCGACGTCGGCGCTGCCGGTGAGCGCGTGGCAAATAACCATGACGTTGTCGCGGGCCTCGTTGAGCCTCCCCCAGGTCTTGTACGCCACAGGGGCCTCCTTTAGCTCCGTCCCGCATTCGAGCGTGAACGACGGGACGATAAAGACATGCTGGTCGATGTGCGGGATCGTTGTTGACATTGTGGAGCAGAGTAGCTTTGGTGGACGTTATAGTAGGGCAATAGAAGGTGCGTAGTACGCGGGCTTAGGTAGAATACTATACAGCAAGATACAGCAGCAGCTGGACAGTTTGTAGAGAGTTTAGAAGCGCCGTAAGAGCATGCGTGCACAAGCTTCCCGAGTAGAATGTGCGTGATCGGCGCGTCGTATCGGCGCTAGCGCGGTATGCGCGATGATGCCGGCGGAGTCGCCGGGTGCGATATTGGTCGCGGAATGTGCACCACACACGGTGCAAGGTGCAAGTGCATCCGGGTGCGTAGGCAGGCGTACAGGTAGACAAAGCGAGGGCGGGTGGAGCGGGTGGGTACACAGTTGTACCGGCGGACGAGCGGAGACGGGCCTAGCGAGTATGTGCGCGTCGTGAGCGTGAGGATGTCCTGCGGTCGAGTCGCTGCCGCGAGACGCGCCCAAGCGCTCCTCAAGCGCTTCCTGATACGATACGTCGTCTAGACCAAACTGTAGTGGCATAATAGTGATTACAGACCCTGTTACTCCGTTTTCTGGAACTCATATGTGGGGGGGAGGAGGCGAAGAGCATTGGTGCTGGTCGGGACACATCACCAGGTATGAAAAAGGTAGCATAGATCGACTAGTGTACATTGTGGACGAAATTGGAGTAAATTGGGGAGCGCGCATCCTGAATTCTGTTCTGAAAAACGTGTCAGCGGCTGTAAGACCGCCAGAAAAACATCGCGCACCTGTTATTCAACGACGGAAGCGGCGTCCGAGCCACTTCTTGGCGCGTGCGCAAGCCTTGCGAACGCGCACGAGAACACCGGCGTCCGCTTGCTGCGCGGCTTGGAGGGACGCGGCAGCGTCGTCTTGGGCCTGGGAGAGATGAGAAAGGAGAAAAAAAGCTGGGAAAAAGACGCACCGTATCCGCAGGCGCTATTTCCTTGTTGGCGACATTCTCAGTCGCTGCCTGGTTCTGCCCGGGAGCGGGGGCGGGGGCGGGGGCGGGCGGGAGCTGGCCGCTAGCTTGATACGCAGTGGGGTCTTCGTACGCGGGGATCGGGTACGGGTCTTGTTCAGCGTAGGGAGGGGCCGGCTCAAAATTGTGTTGCAAAGGGAAAAAATCGGCGTAATCCATAGAGCGCGGGGTACTGGGAGGAGTAACGATGGTGTATAAAACGGCTGGCCTGCTTTGAATTGGATGAGACGCGGATTTGGGATGGTGGATGCGACTCGAGGACTTGGAAGAAGCGGGTCTGCGGGTCACGTGATAACCCGATGACTGGACCCACAATGCGCGCTTTGCGTCACCGCCGGTTCCTTGGGACCCCGCTGGTGGGGAGGTCGTGAGCCGGGACTCGAGGAGGTTCGGGCGGGGAGCGTAACATCGACATCGGTCCCGTTAAGACAAAATTGCATTTTGTGGGATCTTGGTCGATCTCGGTGCGGTCTCGGGTTTTCTCCCGCGCAGAGTGATGTACGGCCCATGCAGCACACATAGATTTATCAGTAATGCAATCTGTAATTTTTTCGTCAATTTCCAGTGGATTATCAAAGCGAAATTGGAAGACCTATGCACACTACTCTTGATTTGGAGCACAAAAAATACAGCGCGAATGCGATAAGACTGAGATATCGAGGGCTTTATTTCATAAATGTTTTCGTATCCACCCCTTGCATATTTGGGTCCTGCAGAGTTCCCGATTAGCACTGGATGGAACAAAGTAAATTCGTCGACTGACTTTTGAGAGCCACAAGAGAGAGTCCAAGGCAGCAAAGCCAAGGAAAACGACCACCGGGTGCTGCACGAGTGCGCTGGACTGCGGATACCAAAGGACTTGCCCTTGAAAGCGCAGACGCAGCTCGCAGACGCCGAGTGGCCTTAAGTGCGAGCCCTTCGCACTCCCAAGAAAGTTTTGGGCTGAACTAGAGCCGCCTTTCCGAAGGACTTTGCCCTCGAAATATCCTGCCCGAACCGCGTTCTGCAGGACCTGCCTGCCAGAGCTCGGTGTGGGTGGGTGCAAGAGGCGACAGGTCACGGGTCACGGGTCATCACCCAAATTAGGCATTTTTTTGCTATTGACTCGAGACTCAAGTATTACACAGAAACACCTTTACTTAGACACAGAAAAATTCAATTCACGTCCCGTAGATACACAAAATTCGTAATCGGCCCTGACTTTGCAGCCGCATATGTGGTAGAAAAAAGTTCAGAGTGTATTCCTTCCAATCCCAGCGCGGGAGACGGGTCAAGCCTAACGTGCTCATGAGCCTGCAATATAGAGATCGATGGGGTATGAGTGACTTACTTTAGATAGCTCCAACACGACTGCTCGATCATCTGAGAACTCGAAGCGCGCGTAGTGCCCGATTATCGCCCTAGGGTGAATGGTGTCGACCCGGTTGGACATTTTTGAAGAGTAGGTCGTTGCTTGAATGTCTGGGAAGTCCTTGAACGGGTCGTTCTTACCAACCGGCAAAGGAGCTTGGCGTCGAACACGAAATTCAGGGCCGGATTCGAGGATATTGATTTCTTCGATGCTCCCAGCCACGGCCTTCCCAGATCCGTCCAGGATGTACATGATGAGACTATTCCCGACATGGGTGCTTGCTCTCGAGTAATGGGTCCCACTGTAATTGCAGTGCGCGCGCTCCCCAAGGCGAACAGCTTTATCGGGAGCAGCTCGATCCTGCAAACTGGTGTGGAAATACTTGGTGAAGATCCGATGAAACTCCTGCAGTAGCTGTGGGCAGTCAGGTCGGTTGATCCATCGTCGAAGATTTCCAGCACGGATCCAGGAGTTGACGGTCGTGGCTTCGTGTTCGCCTGGATGGAATGCGTGAGTAAAACACGATCGAGAGAACGAAAGAAAAGAAACACACCGCCGAGGCGACCATTTGTCTTGATCTTCTGCAACAAACCAATTACGCGTTCCAAGGGGAAACACCACCATCCAAATGCAGGGCCGAACAAAACTAAGAAATCGAAGATGTGGAAGAAAAGGTGGACAACTGTCTTGCGCGCGTGGTTTTTGGTGTGAGGATGCACCTTGTGGAGGTTGTCCACCCAGTACTTGAGGTGTTCTCGGCCTTTGGCGGCACGTCTGGCGCTTGTCAGATAACGAAATACCAGTGTCGTTGCCTGGAACAGAGCCATGCTGTGTGCCAAAACGTCGCGAAACACCTGGGCATCATCGCCCTCTTTCTCCGCCCACAGGAGAACGAGCGCGATGGGGAGAAAGACTGTAGCCAGCTGACGCCATTCATCGGCTTTGATGGAACCTGCCGCTGCTTCCCCAAAGTTCTTAGGGACATGACGGACCCAAATCGGTCGTTCCGTCTTCGAAATCACCTTCTGGACGAAAGCGATGTTCTCCGGCGGCATTATCTTTGCCGGTGGAACGTACGTTGGGTCCAGCTTGGGTTTGGTCATCCGCTAAGTCGATCTGAGTTCGAGTTCAAGCACTGAGGAAAAGGAGGAACGTACCCAATTCACCAG
Source organism: Mycena olivaceomarginata (assembly GCA_029378375.1). NCBI lineage: Eukaryota > Fungi > Basidiomycota > Agaricomycetes > Agaricales > Mycenaceae > Mycena > Mycena olivaceomarginata. The sequence goes on along the minus strand of JARKIC010000405.1, from coordinate 175,347 downwards.
AGTCTGGACCAGCGCAGCCTTCGAGGTCGCTTTCCAATACAGAGTTTTTTCCCAAGGCAGGGCATCCCACTCCTCGGGTGAGATTTTGGGCTTTCTGGGAGGCGGTGGAGGCTTAGGGGGTACTGCGCGTAAGTTCAGGGTCCAGCAGACCCAGACAAGCACGGGTTTCTTGTAGTTTGAGAGTTTGCGGATCAGGGCGTCGGTCGTGAGTATTTCGTCGGGATGGACAGGTCGCTTGGCAGCTGGAGGCGCAACGTCATCGTCGCCGTCGTAGCTGTCGTCACTGCTGCCGTCGTCGTGGTCGTCATCATCTGCCTCCCGATCGGGGTCGGCCGCGTCGGGATCTGCGTTGGGATCCGGATCATCAAGCTCGCGCTGAAGCAGCCGCTGTACGTTGGCGACGATTTTTCGGTCATCGGCTAGTTTAGGAACAACATTTTCAGGTGCCCTTTGTATAGTCGCCGGGACGAGGGGAAGCCAATCGTATTTGAACGCGAACGGGGCTGCGTCACGCTTCCTCGCCTCAACAGTATCGATCTTGAGGACACGCCGACAGTGATAATGCACAACTCCCTCCAAAACCACGTGCATTGGGTCGGGAACGAGCATGCGGGTCGGGTCCCAATACGGTAACCTCCAGAACTCAGACCAGCCGACACCGTACTCGCGGTAAATCCGCTGGCGTTCATCGATGGTGTCAGCATCCCGCCAAGCCTCGGCGGCCTTGCGCAGCTCATCGACCGACCTCCGCTTCCATTTGCTGTAGTCCGTGTTGTAAAGGGTACTGCGGCCCCGACACTCGCAGCACGTACAATAGATGGTATGATTGTGATGCGCCATTCCCGAAATCTGGCGGGCAGCAGGGGTGTCGTTGGACGAAAAAGGTATGGCAAGATCCACAATACACCCCTCAGGATATTTCGCAGTTTTCGAAATATGGATTCCGCGTTCCCATCCTATGACCGCAACGTCCATAATTGTTTTCACATATGGGTTCAGATGTGCGCCTTTGGGAGCCTTGACGCCAGGGAGGACGGCGATGTATGTATTCTCGGGGGTGTTGCACTCATCGACTGGTAGACCCGGACAACTGATTTTGAGAACACCAATTGACGCCGACGATGAATGTATGGTGCTACCGCGGGGCGGGTAGTAGTCCACACCTATAGAGAGCGCAACTGGCAGCCGGCCTTCGCGATCGATGAACAATTTATCCTTCTGAGGTCCCGCGAAGGTCTGCATAAATTCGGCGTGGAAGGCATGGTCGATAAAGTCGTCTTGAGGCGGGTTTGCCTTCCAGTTCAGCGCATTGGTACAGGCATCTTCTAGGAGCTGCTCAATCTTGGGATTGGAAAGAAGCCGTGCGATGTAGTCGGTGAGTAATGGCGATAGAAATGGTTTAATTGGACGTCCGCGATCCAATAACGCCTTGCCACAAAGCGAGCGACCCTCTACTCCGACTACTGTGTTCTCGCAGTGGCTGACCCACGTGTCTCCTTTTGTCGTGCTTATAGTGGGAGCATGAAGGTGGTGACAAGAGGGGCAAACCGCATAGAGCACAGTCTTGCCGTCGAGATTCAACTGTTGCATTGAGTCGTACAGCGACGTGGGCAGTTGTTTGAGTATGTCGTCCTGCATTGCGCCTAACGACGGGTTGTCATCTGGCCCCTCGACAGAGTTCACCGCGAATGCCAGAGTGATCATGAAGGTCATGCAATCGATTATGAAATTGACGGGTCTTTGCGCCATATTGAGGATGTGTCTGCAAACGAGGGAGAACATGATCATCAATTGCGCGATGATGTTCAAGTTCTCGACCGGATTGCTGAATGCGTAAGCTATGAACACGAATCAGGATCGGTAAATGCGGGATGGAAGAAAAAATCTGAACGAACCCGAGTCGTAGAAGAGGGGCCTAGGATCTGGAGGCAGGTCTTTCTGGAATCGTTCCAGCTTGCGTTCGAGTTTGCTCAGCGCGGCCAACATTGAATCCTTTTGCGGTGAATCTGCGTGATCCTGCAAAGACACTGCGACAACGGAGATGGTGTCCCGCGCCTCGTCCACTTTCTTCCAGAGATACTCCGGATCCCGCGAAGTAGAGTTATTCAGATCGCGGGTTGCATTTCTGACATCGGAATCGAGAGCCGCAAGCAGCTTTGCGCTACGGACTGCGGGAGCGACCTGTGTTTTCCGAGGCTTCTGGGGTAGCCGTCTGAGACTCTCTTGCATATCAGTGAGGAGGGCCTCGGAGTCGACATCGATCGGCTGGAAATCGTCGCTGGTCGAATCCGGATCATCGCTCAGCACGAGGCGGGTTGTTTGGAGAGCGATGAGGTTCTGCGAACTGGATGAGATCGTAGAGTGTCAAAGAAAAAAAAAACCGCACCATCTCATCCTCAGTGGACGTCGTGGAAGGCTTGCTTTGGGAGGCCCGTAGCTCAGCTTGATGAGCCGGCCATTGAGCATGAGGAACTTCGTGCGGATGAGGCCGCAAGGCGCATTGGCATTGACGTACACGTTTCGGAGGCATGGGGCCTGTCCGAGACTGCGGATACCAAAGGACTTGCCCTTGGAAGCGCGGATGTAGCCTCTGCGCCGTTTGGGAAGGACTTTGCCCTCGAAAAGACGCGTCGGTGAGGACTTGAGAGGCTTTAACAACGCAATCGAAGTTTGGTACGCGCCGAACAAGATCTGCGGGACTTGCCCGTCAAAGCTCAGAACGAGATTCGAGATCTGCGGGACTTGCCCGTCAAAACTCAGTGGCGGCGGGTTGTAAGATTGGTGCTGAGGTGATCCCATCATCATGATCATGAGTGACAATCATTGAATCAAGTCATATTCAAGTCACGGGTCCCAGAGTCGACTCAGCAACCCACTTGTGCATGTCGCGGGCAGGTCCTGCTTCATGCCTTGGGTCTGGCTCTCGCGCCTTCTGACAACATCCGCAACCCCGATACATGTTGTGGGCAAGTCCCGCTCCATGCATTGCGGTCAACTCGCACAAGTTTCTTGCGGGCAAGCCCTGCTCGATGCACCTGCGTCCGCACTCTCGGTCTCCATGCACGTCGTGCCAGCTCCTGCTCCATAATCTAGGTCCATATAACACACTGTTCGTTGTAATTTTTGTGCGCGACTAGGTAAACCAAACCATATTATTTATCCCCAAGTGCAAATTCTGAGTCGTGTGTCTCAGTAACGCAGTCAATGTCCAACGCTCATGCCATCCTCGCTCGCATCTTCATCCTCGCTCGCATCTTCATCCTCGCCCGCATCTTCATCCTCGCTACTATCACCATCTGCACCTTCTCCCTCGCTCATTTTGACATAACCGCCGACCTCCTCCTCCTCGTCCAAATCCATGTCCGCATCATTACCGCCATCCTCGTCCGGGTCCCAATCCTCTTCTGAAGAGAACCCATTGAATTCGATATCGACAAACTTGAGCTTGCTGTCTTGAATGTCCAGCATGCTTTCGATATCTTCGTCGACGGCTTTCTGGTCTTCGATCCATTCGGTGTCGTACAAGCTGCGAGGTAGCTTGCGGGGAGCGGGGGACTCCGATGCCTGAAGAATCCGAACACGTTCGTAACTTCCCACAGTCGCGTTCTTCTCGAGTTTCTTCAAGGCATCGAGCATTCGCATGTACTTGGTCGCAATCTGGTCGCGCCAGGATAGTCTTCTGATAACCAACACCGTCGTTTTCTTTTTGACGTATTTGCGTCCCTTCTTCACGGTCACCGTCCTCTCGGCTTCGTCCTCTGAGGACATGCCCGCGTTTCCGAGTGCGTCGGTTATCTCGAGCGCTTTCTCGAAGATATCCACGGCAGCCTGGTCTCCTGCTTGCGCTTTGATCCTCCGCATCTTCTTCGCTGTGGTCTGCCGCGTTTTTCTTTTCTGCACAGAGTTTGAGTCCAGCGCCAAAATCCATACAGAAACAACATCCAAACAACGTACCCTCGCTTTCCGTGAGCTCCCCATCGTATCCTTGCGTCGGCCTTCCTCCCACTGTTCCACTCGAGCTGTTGTGTCTTCCTTCCTCTCATCTCCGCGCCTCCGATGGCGGCTCCACGCGTCATGGGCCCCCTTGAGGATGTTAAGAATCAAAGCTTGGATGTAAACTTTGGAGACGTCTGGCAAGAAATTTCGCTCAGTCCGTTTAAGATTCAAAACTCGGTCGATCAGCCGGTCGACAAGGATACGATTCCAAAGGCACTTCTCGTAACCTGGGCCAAAGAAGAATCGAAACTCGTTTTCGGGTGGGCGGACGTTCCCCGCGGAACAGTCCTCCATCTTTGCCTGCGCCACTGGCTTGTAGGTGCTATAACTTTTGGCACTGTAAAGTCCAGTGGCCTGGCCAACGACCGTGCGCACCATGCTCTAGATGCAAGAACTCGTCAAAATGCCTCAACACGGAGCGGAAGTCAGCTGCTCTAACCTTATACATATTGTCCTCGTCACGCCCCAGGACTGACTGTTGCCCCTGCCGGTCACGATCAAGCTTGCTTCTGCTCGGCGTTGGCGGCGCGTTGGCGTTGCTCTTGCTCTTCCTCTTCTCTTTTTCCATCTGAGCACGTACCCACGCCATGGCAGCTTCAGCGTCGTCCTCCTCTTCAGCGGAGTCTTCGCTATCGGACTCGAGAGATCCCTTTGCGGTGAGGATGATGTTGGGGTGCTTCGCCAGTTCGCGCTTTGTGGCCCGGAGCAGCTCTTGCTGGCGAGCAGCTCGGGCTTCGGGGGCGGTATATGGTGCATACTGCGAGCTCGATGCTTTATCCGATCCTTTCTTCGCCGCGGCGAGAGCTGCGAGTCTGGACTCATTTGCGGCCTGACGAGGTACGTTAGGTTCCTTCAGCCTATTTTTTTTTTCGCATAAGCTTACCTGCGCTCTTTCTAGCTGCCTCCTGTTTGCTGCGCGTTCCACTTCCAGCTTTTCGGCGAACTATGGACTGTATTGGTTGCCGCGTCAACTTTATAGGTGGCTGAAATTCACCTTCGCTTTCTGTGTATCCACTTGCTTTGCATGTTCATCCTTCATCCTCGCAATATCCTTCGCGTGAGATTCCTCAAGAGCTTCTTGCATGCCGCCCGAGACGTTGTTGGCCTGGCGGAAGTCATATTCGTCAAGCGGATTGGAAACCTGAGCGAACTCCTCACCGTGAATGTTTGCAAAGCCTGGCGAGTAGCAGCAAGCTTAGCGATGTGAGTACTTCATCTCCAGAGTGAAATTGCCTGACACAAACCTCTTCCTCCAGCTGCCGGATTTGTTTTGACTTGAGCTTCCCGGCTCGGATTTCCTGCGTAGTCCTATCCCTCTGATATCTCAATTGGTCCGCCTTGGAGCCCTCCGTCATTGTAAACGCTTGTGGTGTTGGTCCCTGTACAGCGCGTCGTTTCGCCCCCTGGTCAAAGCGGTTACTTGCACGGTCTCCATCTCAAGCAAAGGAATTACAAACATTTTCTTTGGTGTGGCGTCTGATGTCTGGATGGCGTTGGCTGAAATCGATACACGGGAGCTCCACCTCCTGCGGGCTGTACGCTGCCTGCGGCGCGTGCTGCTGTCCGTACGCCGCCTGTGACACGTGCGGCTGATTGTACCCCACTTGCGGCGAGTACTGCTGACTGTGCCACGCCTGCGGCGCGTGCTGGCTGTACACCCCTTGTGGCGCGTGCGGCTGACTGGACTCTACTTGCGGCGGATACTGCTGACTGTGCCCCGCTTGAGGAGAGTACTGCTGGCTGTACTCCGCCTGTCGCGAATACTGGTGGCTGTAATCCATCTGGGGCGCGTACTGCTGGTTGTACCCCACCGGCTGCTTATGCTGCTGGATGTACTCCATCTGCGGTGCGCGCTGCTGGATATACCCCGCCTGCGGCGCATGCTGCTGGTCGTACCCGCCCAGCTGCCTTTCATTGTTTCCATTGTAGCCCATTTGTGACCAGGACTGGACCTCCGCCGACCAGGCCGCATGTTCTTGCACCATAGTATGGGGGTTGTGCATTTGCTCATCGGATGGCGAGGGGCGGGGCTGGGCTGAGGTCTGCGGATGGTGCTGCGCTGGCGTCTGCAGATGGGGCTGTACTGGGGTCGCGTGTGACGAGCGGCTTATCGACCTCGATTGGAGTGGTGTCGCGAATGACTGGGCAGGGCTCGAAAGCGACGAGTGGCTGGGTGTCGGATGCGCGCCTTCCATCGCGTCGTTTGGATAAAATCCCCCTGGAATGTAGCCACTGTTTCCAGAGGCATTGCTAGTCATCTTGTCGAATCGTCCGGAGAGTCGAGCTTCGAGCTTCGAGCTGACGGTACTTGAAAGAGTTGGCTACCTCTCATGTCCTTTGTACTCATGATCACAAATAACAAAGTTATAACAAAGAAGTACTGGCGACGCGTGCTGTCTTGAAAGATTTTCCTGCTCACTATGGACAAGGCTTATAGAGCTACATGATATTATTTACAGCCAACAGGTAGTATTACAACGAGGATCTAGATACGGATAAAACGCAGCGAAACAGTAATTGTATAGAAATTCATCTTGAAAAGGGGTGGAGACGTCGAGGATCTAGAGAACCAGCAAAACAGTATCTGATAACGGTTTATCTTGGAAACGCGCGGGGACGCGTTACAACCAGCGGCACTGTGGGCAGCAGTACACGATCCGGGCCCTGAAAGTCGGCAAGAATTTTCCTGAACGTAGGACTGTGGAGAGGGTAGGTGAGCGTAAGCGGGAAAAGACACAGGATTGGACGTACGAGTCAAAGACATAATCGACCATGCGAGCGTCGCGTGCACGCATGCTGATGGGGGATTGGCCGTCTGGTCCCGCTCCTAAACACATGAAGACAACGTTGCCGGCCAGCCGAACGGCGTTTTCATCGACGTTTTCATCGGCGTTTGCGGCGACGTTTGCGGGGGTGATGCACTTGTTTGTGGGCAGGGACGATCCGCGTTTGCTGAAGACGCGGAACGAAGTCTCTTTATGGCCGTGACGCAGGAGGACAGTGAAGTCGTGGAAGTGGGGTTGTACATGCGCATCATCGAAGTTGTCCTCGATTCGCGGGAAACGGGGGGAAGTGATCGCTTCGGTTTCGCAGACTGTGATGCTGTCTTCAAAGTAGGGGCGATGGATCGACGACGGGTAGCGACGGCACCATAGGGTGCGTTGGATGTTCTACGCGAGCGACGTTAAACAAGGGGGAGAATGAAAAGACTGAAGGACGTACATGACGACGACTTTTCTTGACGGGTCTGCGGGTGTTGACCATCGTGCGGGCTTGGAGGGTGGAGGGAAAGGATAGCAAGGAGAGAAGTGGTTCGGTCGAACCCGCCGAGAGATTTTGTAGGTCGGACAAAGCCTTCATTGTAAAGGGTGTTTCCTGGGTCAGTCGAATCGACTGATTGCCGCACTCACAAAGGGTTTGAGTTCCTTTATGGCGACCCATATTTCGGACCCGCGACCCGCAAGCGGACCCAGCTGCTTGAAGCAGGACTTGCCCGCGACATGCAGCGGTGGTCGTGGAGGTCAAGTGGAGGTGCTCAGTGACCCTGTGACTTGTGACTCCAAGGACTCGAGTCTCGAGCCCACAATTTGCCAAGAAAATTAACATTCATTGCTCGTACATAGATACACAAAAAAACGTATTCGTCCACGACTTGCAGCTATTTGTGTGGTAAAAAAATTCAAGCGTGTAATCTTTACAATGAATGCGCGGGACGGGTCACGAAGAGCAAGATGAAAACAGACGCTGGACCATCGACGCAGAGATTTTCTCGTGCGATGCCAGTGTCGGTCTCAAATGCTTGTCAAACTTGATGTTGCTCTTCCACTGCACGGTCGTCGACAGGCGAACTGATTTCCCACTTTCGTATTGGTCTCGCTTCTTCAAAAACCATTCCTCGCACGCGGGTGACCACCATCCGGGATCCAGACCGCCCGTTTGCCACGCAGATGGGGTGGGCCACCATGAAATTTGTCGGGTTTGTTCAAAGTATCCGCCAGCGTTCATGGAAATGGCGACGGTCCCATCCTTCCGCTGATCTGTTTTGCCTGTAACAGCTTGAGCAAAGACTACTTGTCCAAGAACGATTCAAACATACCAGTCGCGATATGATAGACGCCACAAAGGAGCTCGATTTCGCGCTGAGCTAGACCCTGGAACCAAAAGGCATGGTCTGACTGACGATCCCACAGACAGTCAGCGAACTCGGGAATCCCACTATCGAGATTATGCAGGAGGTCGTTGAGGTCTGTTTCCGGACGAGCCAAGCGGGCCACCAACCCGCCGTACTGCAACGCAAGAGAGCCACGACGTGTGTGAAGGAGTTGGAAGTTCAACTGCAACTCGTAGCCGAAGTAGTCGTCCACATCGGGCTCGTACCCTCGGGGGCGGAAGCCAAGACCGCCGTAGACATCAACGACTGGACGGTGGCGAGGAGGACTGGTGGGCGACTGCTCGATGGTGGTACTGACCAGAGCGAGACGGAATGACATCCCACGGCAGACCAATCGCTCGACGACATGGTCAATGGTTGGACCCCATCGTTGGCGAAGGATTTCGAAAACATCGGTTGGTGACTCGATGAGGAGCACGCGACTGTCGATGAGCGGTTTTTCCCGCTCCCGAAGAACATAGTAGTTCACCCGCACCTCGTCAAGCATGTTCCCGGCCGTCGTTGGTTTCAATGTTTCATGCTGGTTCCACAATTCTTTGTAAAGAACGTCAAAATATCTCTTCTCCGGGTGGGCATAGATCGGGCTCTGATGGAAATCAAGTAGTTTCCGGTCTACCAGGCCGACGTGCTGAGTTTCCGGGTCCATACACTGCCCGAAGAATCGCTGCATGACGGGCGAGATCTGAGCCGTCGGTAGCCCAACCAGGTTCTGTACGGTTTTCGCTGACGGGAGATGAGAGGGATCTCGCCAATGTTTCTCTCCGATCAAACCAAAACGATAGTACAGAGCCTTTTGGAGAGTCGGAGCTTCATTGGTGATTGGCTCATACACTGGATCGTAATCTGGGTCGCCGGTCCGGGTGGGTTGGTACGCAGAGAGTGTATTCTTCACCGTGTTATTAGAGGCGTCAAGGAGATTGATGATCATGACGGGAAACGGTTCGCCGGCGTCCTGCCGGAACTCCTCCTCCGCCTCCTCCTCCTCCTCCACCGTCATTGGGTCTTCAGGGCCCCATTTCTCGCAGAGATCCTACTCATCACGGAAGCTATTGTACCGACGCTGGGACGAAGAGTGATCAGACCAGAGGTCTTCTTTTTCCTGGCCAGCTGGCCGCCTGATCCAATGACCGTTTATTTTCTCCCAGACGTATACTCTCGAGCCAGACTTTCTGGGGCATGACTGACGCGCCGCATTCTTCTCCTTGGCCAAACACGACTGCCGTTTTCGCTCCGACTCGCTTGCCAGTATCTCAGCATTGGATCGAGCACGCCGTTCGAAGAAGGCGTCGATCGACTCGCCGGGCTTCTGACCTGAGAAGTGTTCCACGGGTGGGAACTCGCTTGGCGGAGTGAGAGCACGCTGGGGTGGCTGGGCCACGGCAGGCTGGCGTCGATGGGCCGGCTCATCGACATCCATCGCAGTGTCCACAAGCTCAGAGAGTGGGCGCCATGCGGACGTGAGTGGATCTAGCTCGTATGCGCGGAACTTGACAGCACCAGACAGCATCTGAAGATACTGGAGTTCGCGGGCGTTTGGGAAAAACTGCTGGACATAGGACGAAGGATGTTCCGGAATGGATTGAGGGAGGTGCTCCCATACAACATACATAGGGATTAAGGCACTTGATCGCAAAATCGTGGAAACCAGCCAATCCATCCCCGTTGCTTTCGGCGGCGCGACGTTATCTGGAGCGACAACACGATATAACGCTCCGATACGCTCAACGGTCCAGTCAGACGCAACAGATATTTTCAGCAGGTCGAGCCACTCTGGTCGCACTTCAGTTTTCTCCCTAACATGCTCCCACCATGGACGAGGGTTGGGGGGTACGCCAACCCGATCTTCGGCGTACCAAAGAGCCATCGAGGCGAAGCCAATCAACGGCAGGAAATTCGTTCGAGTGGACCACGCTGCTCGTCGCGCTTCGTGCGGGGTTTTATATTGGCACCCGTAACATCGAAAGAGCCCAGGAGAGAAGTGTGCAGAATAATTTGGTGTAGGCAGCTTCACGTTTTCCATGATGGCCATCGCCACTGTACGCAGGCAGTCCTCAAGATTTTGCCAGGTCTCGGCTACATCTTGTCGAAGTTCCCATCCCCTGTCCTCGCGGTGTGCAATCGGAAAATCCTGCCACGCGTATCCAAGCACGTCAAAAAGAGGACCGTGCCATGGGTCGTATTTGGGAACGAACAAAAGATACGGATAATTGCGGGACGTGTAGCGGAGGACGCGAGGTTTGGAGCTCATCGAAGGCTCGTCGATGGGTGGGGCCGCGAGAAGAGTTGGGGGTATTTAGAACGACTTCCCGAATCCCATGGCTGACAGTGATTACACGCCCTTGGGAGAGATAATGCCCTTGAAGGCGGTAAGTGTACTAGAACGGCGATACATGAGCTTGACTGGGTCTGACTGGGCCGAAATCACATACCGGGACACTAGGCGATTCTGAGTCATCAGGACTGGTCTGTCTGGGCCGAAAATCGCAGACCGGGACAAAAGGCGACGGCGACTCTTGCGGGAGGGCGGCATTGGAGGGACTGGGAAGAACATCACACATCGGAACTCTGGGCGGTTCCAGCTTGGCATCGGTGGGACTGGCCCGAACATCACACATTGGGACGCTGGGCGCTTCTGGTGCTTTCGACAGCTCAGACTCGAGCTCTGCAGTGATCTGAAACAAACGATTAATATTGCATTAAAGAACGACCAAGTGATGACCAACTTTTGGAAACGGCACGGAAGTCGTGGCGGGGCCATCTGGGTGCGAAGAGCCCTTCTTGGAGTTCAGGCCAGTAGGTAGCGGTTTCGAGTCCTTCTTCTTGAACTTCAGATTCCGAGGCAGCGGTTTCGACGACATGATAGAGAAAGCTAGACAAGATGTGGCAGGATATTACACTGCGGATGCCATAGGACTTGCCCTTGGAAGCGCGGATGTAGCCTCTGCGCCGTTTGGGAAGGACTTTGCCCTCGAAAAGACGCGTCGGTGAGGACTTGAGAGGCTTTAACAACGCAATCGAAGTTTGGTACGCGCCGAACAAGATCTGCGGGACTTGCCCGTCAAAGCTCAGAACGAGATTCGAGATCTGCGGGACTTGCCCGTCAAAACTCAGTGGCGGCGGGTTGTAAGATTGGTGCTGAGGTGATCCCATCATGAGTGACAATCATTGAATCAAGTCATTCAAGTCACGGGTCCCAGAGTCGACTCAGCAACCCACTTGTGCATGTCGCGGGCAGGTCCTGCTTCATGCCTTGGGTCTGGCTCTCGCGCCTTCTGACAACATCCGCAACCCCGATACATGTTGTGGGCAAGTCCCGCTCCATGCATTGCGGTCAACTCGCACAAGTTTCTTGCGGGCAAGCCCTGCTCGATGCACCTGCGTTCGATTAAATCCCATATCATTCCCGTATGTTACGGTGCTAGCTAGAGTCCCCATCCAACAATGCGCCAACTATTTCCTCTCCAAAGCCTTGCGCCTCTACCGTCACCTCCGCCGCCGGTTCGACTGCTGTGCGCAGAAGACCCCTCGCATGCTGGACGTTCTGAACCAAGAACCCGAGGCAGCAGCAGATAACGACGATTCGAACGAGCCACAACCAGATTGTTTTCCAGAACGTGCTGGGCTTTGCCTCCGGCTCCGGCTCCAGCCGCTTCCACACATAGAGCTTCACATCGGTATCATCGCTGCGTGACGGTGCTGCAAACACAGTCGGGACGCCATCCACCTCAGCAGTCTAGTGCTTTTCGTTAGTGCGACAGCGTCTCCATCAAAAATCACCACTCACCGCGATGACTTGCACCCATTCTGTTGTCTCGAGCGCCAATTTTTGTAGACGTTCGCCCGTTTGCAGGTTGAAAATGTAGACCAGGCCGTGGTCGCTACCGCACACCACGATGTTTCCACCTTCGGCAAAGCGTACGTTTCTGACGCGACCATACTTGCGGTCGCAGCGAATGTAGTACATTCTAATTCGCGTGTAGTCATGGTAGCGCCATAGCGAAGGGCCGCTGTGGATGTCGTCGAAAAGGACCAGTCCTTCTTTCCAATCGGCCCGGGCGTCGCCACTGAGTGGTGGTATTCAGCTCAGTCAACTTAATCGACAAGTGACGACGTACATTGGACTCCCCACAAGCCATTCTTCAGCTTTGTCACCTGTCTTCCCTCGCAGTTTGTAGCTGCATCAGCTGTGTGAGTGTTTTACCCTGAAACTACGGATAAACGAGCTTACATTGGTCCAGTGACGTTCTGGCCGAACAGCAGAATGTCCTTGTCTTTGCTCGCATCGTATCCAGCGAACATAATGGCCCGAGGGGCAAAGTTCCCAACGTCACGGCAGAACACTTTCGACAAGTGCACCCGGCCCGAATCATCTCTGACAGCGCTCCAAGACTGGACCCTACCGCCAGCGCTACAGATGGCGAGGCGATTGGCGCTTGTATCAAAAGCGATACCCGTAATATCGGTGGGCTCGTCGATCTGCCGAGCAAAAGTTTCTTCCCATATCTTGACAAGGTAAGGGCTTGTAGACTGTCGCGAAGATTGTGAAGACTTACACCTTTGCGGTTCCTCCAGCAGAAAAAGAAGCCATTAGACGTGCCGCTGAAAATTACGTCGACTGGCTCATCTACTCGGCGAACGCATACGATGACTGTTGTTGCACCCCGAACACCGGCTATAACAGGTCTTGAGATCGCGGTGAGCTTTTTTGAGTCCCAAAGGCGAGTCCCGTCGGACCCTGCATGTAAAGGTTAGACAAGTTTTGTCCGGTGGCGAACGAAAACTGACCTCCGGTGACCAGGGTCTTACCATCCGCTGTTGCCGCAAGGGCAAGAATCGTTCCCGGGTGGTCTTTGAGACCGCGCTGCGGAGTGTATTCAGGACGTGGTTCAGGCATCTGCAGCTTGGGGTGTAGTGTGGAGGGAGGAATTGAAAAGTGAGTTGTCTGCGTCTTTGTTCATGCGGGTCAAATATCCCCTTCGTGACCCCCTCGTGATCCGGCGTGCTTTGTTGGTGTGACCCAGCGCTTACACTGACAAAGACCCTTTGTTCCCCAGTGCACATATAGGCCTTCCACTCGCCGCGCATTTTGTTCATTTCCCCCACCATCCCAACTTCACATCTCATGTATCCAAACAGACCCGCCGAATTTTTGCGCCGCCTTGTTCCCCCTTCCCCTCGTCTCCTCGTTCCCCTGCTCTTCACCAACATTATACCCGAGGTCTTTGGGTCGCCCTCTATTCTTACTAAAATTCCTCGACCCGCACCCGATCCCGCAAGTGACCCTGATGCTGCCGCTCCCACCTCAGGCGTCGCCGCCGCTCCCGCCTCGGGCGCCGCCGCCCCTACCTCAGGCACCGCTCCAGGCATTGCCGCTCCCACTGCAGTTGCCCCTGCCTTAGGCACCGCCATTCCCGCCCCGAGCGCCGCCACTCCCGCCCCGAGCGCCGCCCCGAGCGCCCCGAGCGCCGCCACCCCTGCCTCGGGTTCCGCCAGTCGCACCACCCCCACCTGCGCCGCCGTTCCCGCGCCTGCTCTGCAAGACGTTCCCATGAGACCGGCGTCGCCTGCGCCGTCCGTGCTCACGGAAATGTCAGACGACACCTCGATGACTGGTATAGAAGACGACGAGCCAACGACCCCTCCGCAGCCTCGTCCCCGTCGTTGGTCCCTGAGTGGTGACGGGCGCATTCCGTCACCAAAGGCCCCCACGAAGAAGGATGTTGTCGCGTTCCTGAAAGAGCTCTACCAGCTGCGCACACTGTTCGATGCTCAGGAAAAGTACGAGGAGTTCCGCGTACGTCTCACCCTCTCACTCTTCTGCCCTGATCACTTGCTGACCGCATCCCGTAGAGATCTGTCGACAAGGCTGCCAAGGCCACACTCATTCCTACCCACACCTTGACGAAGCAGCCACCAGCGAAACTCAAGGCACTTCGCACCGAGGTAAGCTTCGTTCGTACAAATTTCCACGATGAAGCTCACAACCCCAAGTTATGCAAAGTTTACCCCTGGTTTGCACGAACCGAAAACGATTGGCCCGCACGTCCGTACCTGCTCGACCGACAGCGCAACCTATCCAAGTGTGATACTAACAAGAAGAACCAGCTGGCGCACCGCGAGGTGGAGAAGGTCTTCCGAGGGCGTCGACAAGGTTCGGGCTCGTTTTACAAGGCAGCGACACCGATCGGGCTGCGCAAGACCCGGTCGGTGGTCCAGTCCGACCTCTGAGGTCATTTTACAGTACCGCTTCTGCACCCAATGTCTCCGTTCATAGTTACTTTTCTTGGGTCTGCATCTCTTGTCCCCCACCAAATAGATTTACAATTGAATTTTTCTGTGTCCGAGTAAAGGTGTTTCTGTGTACTTGAGTCTCGAGTCAATAGCAAAAAAAATGCCTAATTTGGGTGATGACCCGTGACCCGTGACCTGTCGCCTCTTGCACCCACCCACACCGAGCTCTGGCAGGCAGGTCCTGCAGAACGCGGTTCGGGCAGGATATTTCGAGGGCAAAGTCCTTCGGAAAGGCGGCTCTAGTTCAGCCCAAAACTTTCTTGGGAGTGCGAAGGGCTCGCACTTAAGGCCACTCGGCGTCTGCGAGCTGCGTCTGCGCTTTCAAGGGCAAGTCCTTTGGTATCCGCAGTCCAGCGCACTCGTGCAGCACCCGGTGGTCGTTTTCCTTGGCTTTGCTGCCTTGGACTCTCTCTTGTGGCTCTCAAAAGTCAGTCGACGAATTTACTTTGTTCCATCCAGTGCTAATCGGGAACTCTGCAGGACCCAAATATGCAAGGGGTGGATACGAAAACATTTATGAAATAAAGCCCTCGATATCTCAGTCTTATCGCATTCGCGCTGTATTTTTTGTGCTCCAAATCAAGAGTAGTGTGCATAGGTCTTCCAATTTCGCTTTGATAATCCACTGGAAATTGACGAAAAAATTACAGATTGCATTACTGATAAATCTATGTGTGCTGCATGGGCCGTACATCACTCTGCGCGGGAGAAAACCCGAGACCGCACCGAGATCGACCAAGATCCCACAAAATGCAATTTTGTCTTAACGGGACCGATGTCGATGTTACGCTCCCCGCCCGAACCTCCTCGAGTCCCGGCTCACGACCTCCCCACCAGCGGGGTCCCAAGGAACCGGCGGTGACGCAAAGCGCGCATTGTGGGTCCAGTCATCGGGTTATCACGTGACCCGCAGACCCGCTTCTTCCAAGTCCTCGAGTCGCATCCACCATCCCAAATCCGCGTCTCATCCAATTCAAAGCAGGCCAGCCGTTTTATACACCATCGTTACTCCTCCCAGTACCCCCGCGCTCTATGGATTACGCCGATTTTTTCCCTTTGCAACACAATTTTGAGCCGGCCCCTCCCTACGCTGAACAAGACCCGTACCCGATCCCCGCGTACGAAGACCCCACTGCGTATCAAGCTAGCGGCCAGCTCCCGCCCGCCCCCGCCCCCGCCCCCGCTCCCGGGCAGAACCAGGCAGCGACTGAGAATGTCGCCAACAAGGAAATAGCGCCTGCGGATACGGTGCGTCTTTTTCCCAGCTTTTTTTCTCCTTTCTCATCTCTCCCAGGCCCAAGACGACGCTGCCGCGTCCCTCCAAGCCGCGCAGCAAGCGGACGCCGGTGTTCTCGTGCGCGTTCGCAAGGCTTGCGCACGCGCCAAGAAGTGGCTCGGACGCCGCTTCCGTCGTTGAATAACAGGTGCGCGATGTTTTTCTGGCGGTCTTACAGCCGCTGACACGTTTTTCAGAACAGAATTCAGGATGCGCGCTCCCCAATTTACTCCAATTTCGTCCACAATGTACACTAGTCGATCTATGCTACCTTTTTCATACCTGGTGATGTGTCCCGACCAGCACCAATGCTCTTCGCCTCCTCCCCCCCACATATGAGTTCCAGAAAACGGAGTAACAGGGTCTGTAATCACTATTATGCCACTACAGTTTGGTCTAGACGACGTATCGTATCAGGAAGCGCTTGAGGAGCGCTTGGGCGCGTCTCGCGGCAGCGACTCGACCGCAGGACATCCTCACGCTCACGACGCGCACATACTCGCTAGGCCCGTCTCCGCTCGTCCGCCGGTACAACTGTGTACCCACCCGCTCCACCCGCCCTCGCTTTGTCTACCTGTACGCCTGCCTACGCACCCGGATGCACTTGCACCTTGCACCGTGTGTGGTGCACATTCCGCGACCAATATCGCACCCGGCGACTCCGCCGGCATCATCGCGCATACCGCGCTAGCGCCGATACGACGCGCCGATCACGCACATTCTACTCGGGAAGCTTGTGCACGCATGCTCTTACGGCGCTTCTAAACTCTCTACAAACTGTCCAGCTGCTGCTGTATCTTGCTGTATAGTTTTCTACCTAAGCCCGCGTACTTGCGCGCGCGCCAAGAAGTGGCTCGGACGTCGCTTCCGTCGTTGAATAACAGGTGCGCGATGTTTTTCTGGCGGTCTTACAGCCGCTGACACGTTTTGCAGAACAGAATTTAGGATGCGCGCTCCCCAATTGACCAATTTCGTCCACAATGTACCCTAGTCGATCTATGCTACCTTTTTTTCACCTGGCGATGTGTCCCGATTCCACCGCTTCCTGATCCGCCGCATGGAAACGCGTGGACGCCGTTGCTGCTGCGCTCGTCGAACCATTTCGCGAAATCGACCACCCAATCTGCTGTCGCCCTTCAATAATCCGATTCGATCGTGCTGGCGCCCCCCGACTGCTGCTTCGCAACTTCGCCCGCACCCGTTTCGCCCACATACACCTGCCCGCCTTGCTCACCGCACCCCACCCGCTTCGCGCGCTCCATCCTGCACCTCGTTCCCCTTACAACCCTACATGCCCTTTTAAGCCGACAAATAATTATATATATATATATACATATATTTTGCTTGAACTTCGGGTTATGAGTGACCCTCGGGGTGAACCCGCAAGTGCACCCGCGGGTGCACCCGCGGGTCCGCAGAAATTCCTCGTTTCAGCGGGAGGTTTCAGCACAGCTGAAATGCGCTCTTTCAGCAGCGCTGAAAGTGTCATTGAAAGCAAGCCTTTCAGTGGCGCTTTCAGCGTGCCTGGAATTAGTCGATTCACCGGCGCTGAAAGCGCCATTGAAAGCAAGTCTTTCAGTGGCGCTTTCAGCCCATCTGAATGTCGTAGTTTCAGTCGCGCTGAAATGCGCGCTGAAATTAGATCTTTCAATGACGCTTTCAGCGCCGTTGGATTCCTTTGTATATCCTTAAGCGAAACTACGACTGATTTCGTGAATTTCTATTCAAGTTTCAAACAAAGCGATATTCGCTACTTCAATCCGGCTGATTCTTGTCTTGATTCTTCCAATTTCCCTTTGCGTTTCAATGCTGCATGAATTGTACCGTATCAACAGTGCTGATTCGTACATAGATTCGTAGGAAATCAGTTTGAGTTTCTATACGCATAGAAATTTTCCTTTATTTGGTGTGTTTATCTCGCAAGCTAACACCGGTGCATTCGCAGTCCCGCCAAGCCACCTGAGCAACCGTGCGGATTTCGTGCCGTCAGATCAAAATCTGACCGACCATGGATTCCGTTGTCGATAGAAGGCAATTGATTCTAATTACGAGACTGTTGAACAACCCTTCAAAGAATCCTAAGGTTCTATCGGCAAATTTTCCCATGAGCAACCGTGCAGGTTACGTGCCATCAGATCACAATGTGGTTGACCATGGATTCTGTCGTCGATGAGAGGCAAGTGATTCCAATTACGATTTACGAGACTGTTGAACAACCCTGGAAAGAATCCTCGGGTTCCACATATTGGCAAATTTCCGAGGTGCGAAGCGTCTGCTTCTGGGGGCTGTACATGACGGGCTGTCAAAGGTGGACCCACCATCTCCGGCATTCCCAGCAGATAGGTCGTCGTCTCGAGGCCAACTTGAAACAACCTGAACTGCCGTATATTGAACTATACTGTGATATCGGACGGCCTGACAGAATAATGTATTGCTACAGAATGTAGTTTTGAATTTCATGAGAAATAGTCTCCATTTTCAGTCTGGTAGGGATATTAAAAATATGACCGGCGAAGAAAGGCGTTCATAAGCGCCTGGGTATGTTAGGGAAGACGTACTTCCGCCTCCTCTCGTAATTCGAAGTGCATTCCGCGAAAGGGGGAGCCGCGGACGATGAGCGTCGGTTCAGGGCTCCGAGTTCATGCGAAGCGAGGCGCGGTACCCCAGCTGCGAGCGCGTCGATTCAACG
Organism: Mycena olivaceomarginata; assembly: GCA_029378375.1. NCBI lineage: Eukaryota > Fungi > Basidiomycota > Agaricomycetes > Agaricales > Mycenaceae > Mycena > Mycena olivaceomarginata. The sequence goes on along the minus strand of JARKIC010000405.1, from coordinate 156,924 downwards.
CCGAGGTTCTGAGAGAAATTCGGTGGTTGCGCAGACACCCCGGTCAAACGTACGGAAAAATGGGTTGGACGAGCAGAGGGCGCCTTCGAATGCACCGCGCCTACTCCCGATATATCCTGGGATGCAATCTCGGTGTCGTAGCCGTGGACAACATCGAACACCACACCCGCGAGGACAGAAGGGTTGGGCCCCCGCCGACTCTGTATGCTCACATCTGTGGTGTGGTCATCCCGCCGGAAGTGGATGCCTACTAGGAAGTTCGCAAGGAGTGTGAGGGAGTACACGCGGCCCTGGCAGGTCAAAAAGAGGTTACCCGCTGGGATGCGTCCTCGTGAGTAAATTTGTCTCCTCAAACAAGATAAACTCACCCGCATTGTGTTTCCAGAGAAGCACCATGAAAATGAGGGTGTTTGAAGCCACGATCAGGCCAGAACTAACGACGAGCAGGAGAAACCTCCGAGTAAAACTATCCCTGGTTGGGTGATGGACGAGCGGAGGCCATGGAACGTACCTTTCGGCGGCCGGTATTACGTCTCTGGGACTCAACATTTTCCACACTTTGGACCCCAAAGCTATTGCGATGAAGATATCTGTTGCCGCGCATGTTATGGCCGCGGCCCTGTGTCAATTCAATCAGTATTCGAGATGAGATTGGGACGGCGCTTACTGGCCAGTCGTTAATGCCGCGGTGAGCTCAGAATTGAGTAACAGGATCAGACCTCCCGACGCAAATGCAAGGCCCATCTAAATATTGATTCTTGAGTGCTCAGTACAAAAAATGCATCATCGACTTACATGGGCGAGGGCGAGAATTGCGAGGAACGTACTGGCAAATACATTTCTTGTTCTACGACTCGTGTTTGAAAACTCACCGGAGGAGTACGCATCCGACGGACTCACAAAGTAAAAATAAATGACACAGAATAGCTTGCTCCACTGCGGCTGACAAGAACGTCGAGAATATTATGATTGATATTGGGGATTGCAGGGCATGTGCATTAGGCGCGAGGTCGAGGGCCACAAAACATGCATTGATGCAGATCGTCAAAGTACAGATGGTGTCGAAGAAAATGAGGGCGCCAACGCCAACCTTGTAAAGGAGTGGGCGGTTCGGCCGCAAGAAGTACCGTCGACAAAGTACGAGTTCCAGCGTTTAGAGACTGATATTAAGCCACGAGGATGCCAGCAACACGCTAATAGCGAGACGATCAGAAAATATGACTTGAGGTAAACACAACGCACACTTTGGGCACTACCGAGCTGGCCGTCCATGAGGTTTTGGCTGTGTGGGCTGTGGGAGGGCCAAGAGACATTGGGCGTCTTATGCTACTTAATACCGGTGTTTAAATGGCAGCCCGCTCTACGCCATCCGAAAGACAGACATTGACCGGATCGGCAGCCCCGACAGCTATCCGCAAAACCGTAGACGTTTTTGAAAAAAAAGTTGAGTTGATCAAAAGTGATGTCATCGGCCTCGTGCCTTGTTCCACCAACACCGTCTTCGCATCGTGCAGTTGCCCAAGGGCCGTTGGTATCATAACAGCTTTCCATGTTCTAGTACCACTGGGTTAGATAGCAAAGGTAGTGTTGCGGTTGAGAATATTATGTTTGTTAGTCAAGAATACGGGTGCAAGCATTGACGCTGCCATCGTCATTTGCTATTTTAATCCTGGAACTCCACTTTTGATCAACTGAACTTTTTTTCGAAAACGTCTACGGTTTTGCGGATAGCTGGAATCACTGCATTCAACCGGCAGCTAAACCGGGGATTGCCGAGCTGTGTCCGTGTAGTCAGCCAGCCATTGGTTGGCTGCAAACTTTTGGACATCAGCAAACTGATTGTGCTACGAACATTACGTAGCGATCTGTAATCAGCGACAGTAGTGAAGGGTTTTGTTACGTAGCGTCACTTAACGCCGCCACGTAGAACTAGATAAATTTAGGGTTCGCTGATGGAGGAAGTCTTGGGCTCGTTTCAGCCTCTATAGTATGGACTGCGCGATTTCCTGAAGATAGTCGTTCATGATCACGTATACTATAGAGGCTGGAGTTTACGAGTAAGTACATGCGAATACGAACCGCCTCGGAGCTTGCAAATTTGAGTCAGATGATACGCCGAGATATCAGCGATCTGTCACTCCATCAATTTTTGCCCGAAAACAGCCAGAAAGAAATGCCCATAGCTCACTCATTCCCTGTCGTAAATTGTACAAGAAAATTGCCAACGTCTCATATTGGTCCTAACATGGCGCCTGCAAAGAAACGGCGCCGATGGATGTATCGAAAGGCGCTGACGAATGTCCATCATTCTTTTCAAACTCCGAGGCGGTTCGTATTCGCCTGTATTCCTTAACTCCAACCTAGAAGCCGCTTCAGCAGTAGGCCCAGACCGACAGACAACTTCATACGTACAGGGACTCCCATACATATATTCTTCACGGCAAAATTGCGTAACCTAAAGACAGCGACATCAACAGGGCCGTTGCAAGAATCACCCCCTTAAAATTTTCCACACAGGGTCGGAAAAGTGTAGTAAGACCCTCCGACCCCCCCATATATATATATATATACCCCTAGCTGACAGCTTGGCCGATCACCGCCACAGCTGAATCGGTAATGATGGTCCGCGCTGTCCAAGTTCCCACGGCTCTTTACCCGAGCACAAGCCACGCCACGCCCGTCCGCCACAGCCATTTTCAAACTCCGCTAAGCGGCGCAAGCCATTTGGCCACTGCGGAAAGTAAAGGGCCTTCACTGGAGTACCCCAAAAGCACTCAGAAGTAGTGCCTTTGGGTGCTCGAGTGGAGTACCTCATGTACTCCAATGTAGGTCTGAATTCATAAAATAGCTCCTTATGCGGAGTACCAAGGGGCTTCGAAGATAAGGTCAAAAGATAATGGTAAAGGAGTGGAAGGGTCCCCTGTAGATAATGTGAGGCAAAAAGGGCCTGTTGAACGAAATATCCTCACCGAAAGTCTCTGTTTCTGAAGCTAGCTCAGAGACGGCTGGACTGGGACTTGAGCACCGAGTGCCGGAGGACTCGGGGCTCGCCAGGTGCAATTGTGGGAGTGGTGGGCTGCTGGAAGAACTAGCAGGTTCGTATCGCTCGTAGAACGGAGGTGGAGTGCGGTGGCAAAAAGACATTAGAAAAAGAAAAAAAAATCTGGCACGCTTGTGCCTATCCAAATTGAGAATGCCCGGCGGATCAAGTCCATATACAGTAATTCTATCAAGGCATCAAAAGTGAAACGACGTCGCAAAAAAAGCGGCAGTGTCAAGGTATATGAAAACAGCTGTAATACAGCACTTTGGAATCTATCAATTACCTACAACTAACAGCCAATAGCTAACAGCTAACAGCTTTGGTGTATGTAATATATATTCTCCACTTCTCATTCCAGTCCCTCAGTCTTTGATCCCACATCTGCGGGAGACTGAGGTACTGCGCCTTCTGCGCATTTACAGATCTCGTTAACCCCTTTCCCATGTCCACTCCCCATTCTGATCTGGAGAGCCCCCCCCTTCCACTTATGGAGCTCGCTCCGAAACCCAGTTCCAACCCACCAAGTTCCTCCCTCCTCAAACTGCACCTTACATCTGGTCTCGACTGGCCTCTCTTCTTCCTCTTCGCTAACGGCATCATCACCTTCCTCTGGGGCATCGCGCTCGCTGTCTTTGCCGCTGGAAAAGTCGCCTTCGCATGGGACCTCTCAGAATACGGGATACAGCACGACAGTACCACAGGCGTCGTAGTCACGGCCATATCGACGCTGTCCACCACTCATCTGACATTCACCATCAAGCATGCCGTTGAGGAGTATGCGGCTGCGATGCTCTACGAGGGAGTCACATTGAGGCAGTGGGAGTGGATGCAAGGTGTCGCGCAGAGCAGTATCTGGCCTCCGTTCATGTGGAAGGAGTATCCGGTCCGGTGGCTCGGTTGGCTATTGTTGTTCGGCGGCATGGCAGGACATTCAACGTCCTTGGCAGCGATTTTGCAACCCGGTGCGTTGCTGACCTTGCTCACCAATTGGTTACTGAGGCGAGATATAGAGCCTGTCTTTCTACACCTACTCTATAATGACACTATCCCGTGTGCAGTCCCCGCGAGCGACCTGTCCTTCAACCTTCCTATGCTCGCCGACTCTCAGAAGCAGCTCGACGACGCAGTCGTGTCGATGGGCCTACAATTGTACACGTTCTATGGTACTGTTCATCTACTTTTCATCTGATCGGGTTTTTAATCTTCCACAGAGCAAGTAGCGGGCAACACCACGACGGCCGTCGCGGGACGGGTCTTCACTAGAGACCGTTTTGGCTACGGCGCAATTGGCGGCCTTGCGGACGGCCTCCAAGAGGTTCCTGGTGCTGAGTTTAATGTGAGCTGCAGTGACTCGACGTCCTCCCCAAACCTGGTTTCTCTCTGGTCCAAAGCGGGCATTCCATTTCCTGTGGTGAACCTTGGCCACGGGACGGGTAATTTCGAAACCTCCCTCAAACCCAACTCTACACTCAACATTGTTACCACTGCACGTAGCGACAACTTGACGTTTACCCTCAGCAGTAACTCCTCCGTCGCGCTCTTCTCCGTCGTCCGGCTGAATGGTGACGGAGCTCTCCTCACCGTAGACGTCAATGGCTCGACAATTGGCTGTACCTGGTCCGCCATACCCCGCCTCGTGCATGTCCAGATGGTCAATTTCACCGCGGCGGCGCTCCCCGACGAGACCTTCGCTGACAAAGCAAACTCGAACCCCGACCTCACACCGTACCCCGCACCCATCGGACGTGCGGTTCTTGGGACTCTCCAAGGCATGGCACACGCCATTATCGTCGGCGCTAGTATTTCCCCACGCGCAAATCCACAGGTCGACCATTTCCCACACCCGCCCACGATCCCCTTTGGCTCCCTGCCGAGCATGCCTACTATGCTCGCAGTGCTACTGGCCGACGGGGCTAAAGCAGCGTTCACATCGTACTGCAGCTACTTCGCCATCAACTTTTTTTGGCCGAAACGCAAGGTCACCGACATTTCTGTCTGCGGCAGCAACAACCGCACGGTGCAGATGCATTTGCGGTTTGGGAATTTCCGCGGGCTGGGGATTCCTGCGATCATTTTGAACATTGGATTTGGTGGGCTTGTGTTGTCCGTCGCATACATGCTCGCCGGCGGCCCACCGTGGAGGAAACGCATGAGGGTGAAGGGTGTGGCGGCCTTGGAGGTGGTTGATGCGTTTAAACTGGGCGTGACGGGTGGGCGGACGACGGGCGAGATGATTGCGGGAGATGTGCAAATTTTGAGAGTGACAGAGGGACGAGTTGTGCTACATTTAATGAGTGATGAATAGACCCTTGGAGTTGGCCCTGGGAACCGTTTCGAAGCAGGGGGTTGACATAAAATCATTGGTTTGTGGTGATTGATGCGCGCGATGCACCAGATAATGGCGGGGTAATATATTAGAGCCTCTCATGAGAGACCTACCTCAATATATTCATCAGCAAAACAAAAGGTGTATGGCAGATCTGGCATCAGTCTCAGACGAGTCAGACGCGCCATACCGCCAGAATTTTGTCTGGCAGCATAATGACTTGCATATTCCCATAAAAAATTCTGGCAGTCATAGGCACCACAATGTATTTCTGACGCCAGGATTTCTGTCACAATCAACACCACATCCTCGCCATACAATTCAGAACTGCACTTGAATCACACGAATTCGGGGTATTTAGGCATGATAATTCACGTTCAATTCGCATTCAGATCACATGAAGATATATATAGTACGAGAGGAAAGAAACCCATGTGTGTAGCCAGTACTTACAAACAAGCACAAGGACTCCAAAGACGGGAGAGTTGAGCATTGAGAAGAAAGAAAGCAGATCACGCCGGCGTACCTGAACAGACTGTTCATGCGAAACGTCCGACATCGGAATAAGAGTCTGCGAGTCAATTGCGTCAGCATCTGTGCAGTGTGTATTAAAAGGGGATGGCCTACGCAATGATTTAGCTACTTCAGCTTTGCTTTCTTGAGGATATAAACCTTTTTAAAACAGCGATGAGGAGGTGGGTAGTGTTTAGCTGTGCTTCCGTGACGTCTGGCAGTGTTCGGCATGCGGAGCGTTGTGCATGCGACAGTCGAGGGTAACGGCACAAGAGATAGAGACATGGATGCGTACCGTCCCCCCTACACACGTTTCCATGTAACTTAGCGCCTGGATAGACGAAGACAGGTTAGTTTTTCTGGCAGAAGTAGATAGACAAGACACGCACTTGGATCGAGACGACCATGTGGGGAGGATGCGGATCTGGTGAGCCCGAGAGCAAGACAACAGAAATGATGGAAACAGTATGGCACGTCAGTTCGAATGCGCAGCGTAGGCATAGAAACAGACCTCCGATAGGGAAACTTCGAGATCAGATACTACAGCTGCTGCCCCAAACACTTGCTTGCGCACCGTGCCCTGCATGAGCACCTCATGAGCTCGTTCTCGACGTAGCACCGAAGCGCCAGACCTAGATGGACGGCTAGCTTGCCCAATAGATGTTGATAGGTACCTGTATCCCGGCGACGACTGGGGGAGCTGCAATTGGGGTGGGTGAGCCGGAGGACGAGATGAGCAAGGGGAAAGGGCACCTCGTGCTCAACAGATCAAAACGGGGCCACTGAAGTGCTGGGAAATGAGAGATAAGAGAGGATGTTAATGAAGGAAAGACAAGTCGCCGCTCGATGCCTTGGCGTTGTGCGTGTGAACGCGGGACAGTCCCTGGACGCGACTCGACTTTGCGTGGAAAATTGGACAATGTTTCCTTGCGTTTTGCATTTGGATGAAACTGGGAAAGAGTTGAGGCTGGGGGAGGGGAGAAGGGACGAGAGAGCAGATGATGGTGGAAGGGAAAGCAAAGAGACGCGCTGACAATAGCCGGATCACCAACCAACCTCCTGCCTGTCCACGTGATGGTTTCATCGTCTGATCCGACGGACGGTGGAGCGGCCCGCTCGGCTAGGGACTTCGTACAATTTTGAAGTCGAATCATCGTCCGCCGGCCAACGATTTTGGCAAGGTAAGTGAACTCGCTTCCTTCTGATTGACTGAAAACATGCGTTAACAATACACCTATTGCTATCTATCCATCCGAAAGAAATTTGCAATACTTACCACTATGTATTGTTTCCAATTCTTTTTCCTTCTGAAGGCAGGAAAAAAATTTCCAACAGCACTACATTCTGAAGGTGATTTTGGAAGTAAAACATTTTCCTGATGTTCATGCTAAGCATTGATCACTGCTCCCTGTCAGCATCTGGCGTACATTGCCTGATCTGGCAGAGAAGGTGAAAACTGGCGGATCAAACATTTCTGGCAGGGTATGGCGCATATGGAGCGTATGACTGCCATACTAGCCAGACACATCAGACACAGCCAGATGTCGCCATACGCGCCAGACATTTTTAGTTTTGCTGATGTTAGAACATCTAGTCACAGACGTGTTTTAATGTATTAGGTTACAAACGCACCCAATTGGGGAGGCCATGGCCTGAGCCAGTCCAGCACTGCTGTTCATCGTTGTCAACAGCGACCACGAGTGTGGACATGTTTGGTGAGAGGGCTGACTAAGATTCCGGATTGCGTATCAGAGACTCGGCTGTTTGTCGGCTGTACAAACTTTTAGGAAATAAATTCGGATAAATTCAAAAGTATACTAACCCTCTCCGCTGTCTTCTCCCCCTTCATCGTCACCGTCCTCCCCCTCGTCCTCGCTCCCATCACCGCTACGCGCCGTCATCGCACCTTCTGTCGCCCCCGCCACTAACGCCTCATCCGCCCTCACTTGGCGTCTTCCTTCCTCGAGGACAGCCGCCACCGGTTCCCACATCTCCTCAAATTGAGCAGCGATAACTCACAGCATCCGCGCTTGATGTGTAGCGTACGCGTCATGGCCTTCGCGTTGGCGTGGATTGCTAAGCAGGTCCGGCCGTTCGGTCTCCTCAATGAGGCTACAACATTTTCGTTTCCGTGTACGGAGCCACGTACAATACACGCAAACGGTTTTACAACCGTGTAAAACCGTTTGCAAAACATTTTATAAGGTTCATAAACAGTTTTTTTTGGCGACGTATACAGAACAGAACTCAAATTATCACATACTCCACACATGGCAGAGATGACGAGCACTGGAAAATAGCCGTTCAACCGAGACACTCGTGCCACGCATGGCGAGAAAGTCGCGCGTCATCTTTTAGATAATAGGGAACTCATGTTCATGGTCCTGCGCACGAGACGTTTGTGAGTGCCGAATAAAATTCGTCTGACAGACGTACCTTCCACCACGCCAGCGGGTCATTGGGATCACCCGCATAATTGTTGAATGCGCCCCAAAAGCGATCAACCTCGCTCATGGGAACCACCGCAGGAACAACAGTTACTCGCGCCACATTGACCATGCAGATTTCGTCAAGGAAGGAGCCAATGGTACCAGACCGTGACAGTTTGGCCGGTCCCTGTGGCTGGCTTGACTCGCTGCTATAGTTCCGCTGATAGAAATCATAAACGTGCTCAAATAATACCTAGTACGTTGCCCAGCCGTTTCGTACCATGAAATGGTGGCTGTAGCACGGGTGGCTGGGTCACGGGCCCAGCCACTGTTTCGTGCATACAAAACAGCTGGGTAACATACTAGGCACGGAAGCCGAGATCATAATACGTGTACCTATGCGCTGGGGCAGACAGACAGGTAGAGTCTCGCCCACAAAAGAGAGGCATGCGCGCGGTGAGAATGCTCACGGAGAGGACCGAGACGCCGGTAGAGAAATGCGAGAGATGGGTCGGAAGGGAGGAGACACGAGTAGAAGGAACGGTGCTTTGATGGACAGAGTGAGAGTGGATCTGGGTGGCGCGATAAGTAGGCCAAGGTCGACGACAGGATGAGACGGTGCGGGAGAAGGTGGACATAGTGCGCACGGCGGCAGCATGCGCAGCGTATGTCTGCAAGCTATTGCATCGCGTCGAATTGTATCGAGGGGGGAGACGGGACGAGGAGTGTTCATACGGCGCGCCGGTGAGTTACGCGAAGGAGGAACTACGAAAGAGCTCACTGACGAACAATGCGCGCGGCGTTCCAGAAATAGCCGGCAGCAGCCAGCAGAGAATATGGACCCAACGCGTGTTCAACACGTCCGGCTGGACAGAATACGTATGTGCTGCACGTACCGTAGACTAGGCTGTAAGTGCTCGCTTGCCGAGTCTACTCTCCCCAGATCGGAAGGACTTACATGCGCTCGTGTGTAGAAGCACGGCTCATCTCTTGAAATGACGTGTTCGAGGGATAATAACCAAGGGCCGACCGAGAACTTGATGGCTTAACCTTAGCCAGAAGAACAACAATGGAAAGCAACGCCACATAACCCCCAGCGATCTCAACGACGTAGATTGAAGTCGCAAGCAGAAATAGCTCGACCAGAAGATACTTGGTGCACTCGGATCGAATGCGGCGCCCTGAAAGTCGGACTCGCTGTGGAGGAAGACAAGCCGCGAAATGGGACCGAAAGAAACTATACAGACATTCCCAATACTTAGTTCGGCGTTGAGTCGATGAAGAAATGCGGCTCGGACAGCTCTAATGGTCCCAGCGAGAGTAACAACAATCAGGCCGCTGTGACAAATTTACTGCATTGCAATTTGTTTTGAGATTGCGCCGTTGCCCTCGCGCAAGGTGCTTGGAGATCGAAATAATCGAGTGAGGACATCCATCATTGTAAGTGGGCCGGTGAGGGACAAATCGCCGCGCGACCGCGGAAACAGTAGTAGACCAAATTGACAACGTCAAAATCAGCAAGAAACCCGGAGACTTTTGTCATGCACCAGGTCGGAGCAGCAGAGAGCGATGGATGTATCTATGCCATCGGAAGATGTCGATACCAGAATAAAAGACGCTTTGAGATGCAGCATATTCGAAGACGCAGCGGACACCAAGCCAGGCAACTTGAACTGTTTCCACATGCCCGGAGCAGAAGAGGGAAATTGGGAATACAAGTAGTTGGGCCTGCGTAAAAACTCGTGTTTGGACATGGCAAAAGCGATTGCAGGGAAGGATGGCGTGGTCTGCTTCAGAAGTTCAGAGGTGTTAAATACCAGTGCAAAGGCTGGATGGCGTCTGAACGGGGAGATATTGTCAGCGGGTATGACCGTCGCGTGCCGCCTTACTCACCGTACAGCCTCGTCTGCCCGTGTCGGTCTGATCTGCCCGTCCTTCTGCTTAAAATACCACCTTCGCGACGTATCTCTGCACCCGTTTTCCTGCACCAATCATTTGCTGGTTTCAGAGCTTTGAGTGACTTGAACTAGTAGGCATGCTTTCCATAATTCGGGGGGCCAAACTAGATATGAGCACCACAGCCTCAGTCAAGGCCCGTTTGGCCTGATTTTTTATGACAGGGATAGTGATCCTTATATCTACCAGCTGGCGACAACCCACCGGAACCGTGGGAATGTTCCAAAAAAGGAAAGTACGGAAATTAAGGATTTACTCCTACGAGGGGTTGTAAATGGAATTTAGTGAATGGAGAGTTTTAGCATGGTGTGAGCAGACCACAGTAAGTGGGTATATCCTCGGCAGTATATATACCTTGACTACCCCATGACATATGTTGCCGCAATACTCAGTTCATTCACTTGCAGCGGTTTCTGCTGGTTCCACCAGGAATTCACATGTGAATTGCAATACATGACAAGAGCGTGGTCTGAATTTATTGAATAAACTGTGCAAACACCCAGAATCCCTGGACCATGCCATGTATTGCAATTCACATGTAAATTCTTGGCGGAACCAGCGGAAACCGAATGAGCTAAGTATGGTGGGAACAGACTGCAGTGACCCACTATTTTGTCAGAGTGTGGTCTGAATGTATCAAATGAAGTGTGTAACCTCCCTGAGTCCGTGGGCCATGCCATGTATTCCAATTCTTGGACTATTCGGTAAATTTCTGGGGCATTCTGTGTATCCCAATGCTTTGGCAAATTCTTGGTTGAATCATCTGCAAGTGAATGTGAACTGAGTATTGAGGCAACATATGTTATGGGGTAGTTGAGGTATATATATATACTGCCTAGGTAGTGGTGGCAAAGTTCGGTTCGGTTCAGGTTCAGTGCCCTTCACCGTGAACGCTGAACCTGAGCCCGGTGTTCGGTTCAGGCCGCTGCTGAACCTCAAACCTGAATGCGTGTTCAGGTTCGGTTCCGCGTTTGAACGCGTTTGAACCCGAAAGAGTTCGGCCATCTCAGAGACTTAAAATTTCAAGTGATGAGGTGGTCACCAACATCGTGCTTATTGGAATAGTCTCGCAGATCCCCTAGAACGACTTTACAGTGCTTCATGAGACTACAGAAGAGATCTATATGTAACAACCTCAACTGCCATATTTGGACACAACAACATCAGTGGCCGAAAGATGAGGATTGGCACCGCAGATTAGCTCCCGGACCTAATGTGCGAAAGATATCACAATATTTACTCTGATTTGTGGTGAAACCTTGAAAAAATCATTACAAATCCTCGAAATTCTGATGCTCTCGGGTCATTTTCAGGTTCAGCGTTCGATTCGGTTCGAACGGCTCTCACGGCCCTCGAATGCCGAACCTGAACCAGTGGTTCAATTCAGGCCGGTGCTGAACCTGAACACTAAACACGGGTTCAGTTCAGGTTTGAACCGATTTCTGAACCAAACCTTGCCAGCACTATGCCTAGGATATACCCACTTACTGTGGTCAGCTCACACCATGCTAAAACTCCACATTCACTAAATTCTATTTACAGAAGGTTTCCGCACTCCTGGCAGTCCGTCTATCTGTCAGGTAGTATCTATAGGGATCACTATCCCTGTCCCAAAAATCAGGCCAAACGGGCCTTGACTGAGGCTGTGGTGCTCATATCTAATTTGGCCCCCCGAATTATTGAAAGCATGCCTACTAGAATGAAAATCAAACAAAAATGCTCAAACACAACACAATAAAGAAAAATCACCAAAATTGGCTCAAATCAGGCAAAATTCAAGATGTCGGATTGAATGGCATACACTGGTTGAAAATTTCAAGTTTTTTAGTGAAAAAACTAGTGAAAAATGTTTTGAATTTTACAGCAATTTTTTGCCAAAAAAGTAGGTGAAAAACTTAAAACATTTTTGTGACTTTTTTGAACTTCAAAACAATTTCAGAACTTTTTCAGAAAATTTTCACAAGGTTCAAAAAAGTCACAAAAATGTTTCAAGTTTTTCACCTACTTTTTTGGCAAAAAATTGCTGTAAAATTCAAAACATTTTTCACTAGTTTTTTCACCGAAAAACTTGAAATGTTCAACCAGTGATACCTAACCCCAACCCGAATCATCTACTTACTCTTGTTGAAAAAATCATTTGACTGACTTGAAAATTGCTATTTTCACAGATATTGATATTTTGAAAATATTCCTAGTCATTCAATGGTGACTGCCACCAACATACTTCAACAATGGAATATGGTTTTCTATGCTATCTGCATCTGTGGGTCCATTTTTTATTTTTATTTTCTGGGGGGCAGGGGCTTGCCTGTGGCCCTGGTTGTGGCCCTGGTTGTGATCAAAATGTCCCCAGCAAGTCAACAGTTGGGAGCACACCCCAAGTTTGTAGACAGAATATCATTTTCTCACCAAGATCTATGTATGCGCCAATTTTAGATTTTTTCTAAGGGGGGCTCCCCCCACCCTGGTGGGAAAATGGGTATTTGTCAAGTTGTCTTTAGCTTGCAATTCGGACTCCAAATCGGCTCCTCCCATGAAGCCCCGTTAAAGTGCTCACTTTGTGTTCTTGGTTGCATTTCAACCTTCCCACACAGCCCTGGGTCTGCTCTCTTTCTCAAGCCCATGGATATCGGTGTTTTTCAACCATTACCTGCTCGCATCCCTGTGAAACCCACTCAAGTTGCACTCCAAGTACTGGCGGCAGCTACCTGTCAAGTACCGGTTCCCGATCGGGATCCGACGGAAGACCGAGATACGCCTGAGAGATGAAGTGCGTATAAGCAAGACAAAGTGGTCAAGATGTAGAGGGAAAGTATCGGAGTCCGAACGGAATACCGAACCCGTATACTGGAAGGGAAAGGCTTGGCTTCAGCTCGTGCACTGCGCCCATCTCTACGCCTGGTGCCCAATTTCGGAGGGAGACTCGGAGGAAGACGGAGTCCGAGAGGAAGAGTATAGGGCAGACTAAGTCGATATTCAAACTGAAGTCTAACTACCGACATGGCTTGTATTTATACGAGAGTAAAGTATCAGTGGGGACATAAGGTAAGTACCGGAGCTTCGGAGTTCCGAGTGGATCCGTGATGGACTGAGTCGTTATGAGTCAAGTGAAGTCAAGCTGACTCGGATATCATCGGGACTCCGGTGGCTCCGTGATGGAGAAGCATAAGCGAATCATATGTAGTACGAACCAATAGAACAAGGGCGAATGCAGAAAGGCAGTGTCGGATATAATCGGGATCAGAGATCGTCGGAATCCGATGGCGTCCGAAAAGGATGTGAAGTCACGGCACATGACAGTATCCCCCTCTTAGCGCCGAACCCTAGAGGCGCTTTAATGCCGAAGGGAAGATTCGATCCAAGGTTGCCGATCTATCGGCAATTGAGGTCAGCTATATAGCTGGTCACGTGATGTGAAAATGAAAATTTTCACTCTCATCCACACACCACCACCATCACCCCGCGCCACTCGCATCTCCGCCATGCCCCAACTCCCCAACAAATCCGAAGCGGAATACCTCGACCGTCTCTGCGCGATGTCCGCTAATGACGCGGATACCTTGGAAGTCGACGAGGGGGTGCGTCGCCTCCAGGAGAAGAAACGGCGATGGGACGAGGAGAAGAAGAGGGAGGAGGCCGAGCGGAAGGCGAAGGAGGAGGTTGCTCGGAAAGCCGAGGAGGCGCGAAAGGCAGAGGAGAAGAGGAAAAGGAAAGTGGAGAAGGCGGCGAACAAGGCTGGGGCGAAACCGGCGTCGGAGGCCCCGGTGGCGTCGGGGTCCGGCGCGAAAACGAAGGGAAAAGAGAAAGAGACGCGGAAAGCGTCGGCGATCAATGAGGACGACGAAGATGAGGCGCCAGCTGAGAAGAAGGTGAAGCGCGACCCGGTAAGTCGGTAATCCGTCGGTCCCGTTAATGCTAATTTCATCGTAGTGTGTACGTTGCGCCAAGTTGAAACTTCCTTGCGCCGTCCGGGATACGACGGACCGCCGATCGCGCCGCACCTGTGAGGCGTGCCACACGTCCAAAGTCCGTTGCGAGTGGAAAATGGACGTCGACGGATCCTCCGCACCGAGTGTTGTTGCGGCGGTCCAGGATCTCACCGAGTCGAATGAAGGGGGGTTCATGGACCTCTTCACTTCAATGCGGGAGGCGAACGGAACCCTCAACGACCTTCTGAAAGTGGGGGTCGCTCTGCTCCAGGATTGCGGAGATACCGGAATCGCGGTGAAGATCACGGAATCCCGGGAAAGGAGGAAAGCACGGTGGGCCAAGGAGGATGCCGAAGCGGATAAGGATGAAGGGAGTTCAAAGGGGAAGAAATGAGTCGGGAGCCGAAGGAGACCGGGGCCGATGGGCCCCGAAAAATAGTTGTACATAATTTCTTGGATGTAATGCGCATAGTCGAGAGGGATCGGGGCCGAGTCGGGCCGAAATGTATAATGGTTTTCTTGGTTTTATAGTTGAGTGAAGGGAAAATAAAATGATTTTAAGGAAAACGCTCAGTAAACCTTCATTGCGTAAAAACCTTGTGAGACAACCTGCTCGGGGCCGGCGGGGCCCGAAGCTAGGGACCAGGACGGTCTGGGTATTTGGCGTGATATTCTTCCACTAGCTCGGATGCGTGCTCAAGCTCCTCAGCTTTGAGCCACTGAGTCTCGTCCGGAGTTCCGGCATAGCCGTCCCAGCGAACCAAGTACAAGAGCGGAGGCCGGCAGCACCGATCGAGTTTGCTGTCGAGGATCTCTGCAATCTCGTACTCCAACTCGCCCTCGA
Organism: Mycena olivaceomarginata; assembly: GCA_029378375.1. Lineage (NCBI taxonomy): Eukaryota > Fungi > Basidiomycota > Agaricomycetes > Agaricales > Mycenaceae > Mycena > Mycena olivaceomarginata. The sequence continues at coordinate 141,884 of JARKIC010000405.1, read as the reverse complement.
CCTCGATCGGAGGCGGCGGAGGTTGGATGCGTCCCGGGATGGTGTTCGGATGTCCGAGCTCGAGTTGGGAAATGTGAAAGACAGGGTGAATTTGACGCATGTCTCAGGGAAGTTTAACGGTGAAGGAAGCGGGACCGGCTTGGCCGATAACTTCATAAGGACCGTAGAATTGCTCGGAGAACTTCTTCGTCGGCCGGGCCGATCGGAATCCTTTGGCATTGATGTAGACTTCGTCCCCAATAGAGATTTTGGGATCAACGACTCTTCGTTTATCCGCAGGACCTTGATAGCGCTTCTGAGCAGCAGCCATCTGGTCTCGGAGTTCCTGGTGAAGGGAGTCGAGGTCCGTGACGAAATCTCGGGCCCGAGCGGAGGTGAGATCCCGCTCGGGGTGGATGGTGACCGAAGGGTGATAGCCTTTGTTGGCGAAGAAGGGGGTAACACCCGTAGTGTCGTTCGGGGTGTTGTTGTAGGCGAATTCTCCGAGGGGAAGGAGCGGACACCAGTTGTCCTGCATGTAATTGCAGTACATCCGAATGTATTGTTCCAGAGTCTGGTTGACACGCTCGGTCTGTCCGTCGGCGGAAGGATGGTAGCCGGCAGTGAAGTGGAAACACATATCAAGCGCTTCAGCCAAGGACCGGGAGAAATGGTTAACAAACTCGGAGCCCCGATCGGAAGTGACATGACTCGGAACTCCGTGCTTGGAGAAGATGTGAAGGATGAATAAATGAGCCAACTCAGACGCCATGAGTTTCCGTGACAGGGAATGAAGAGTCCCATCTTGGAAAGGCGGTCGACAATAACAAGGATGCTGGTACAGCCTTCGGAGAGCAGTAATTGCTCGATGAAGTCCATGGAAATGGGATGCCAGGGCCGATCGGGGACCGGGAGTTGCCAAAGGAAGCCGTATGGCTTATGGTGGATGAATTTGCCACGTTTGCACGTAACACAAGCTCGGACGTAATCCTTGACAAAGGTTCGGAGTCCGGGCCATACATATTCTCGTCGCACCATGGCAAGTGTCTTGTTCTGTCCCCAATGACCAGCGAGTTTGTGATCATGTTTGTCGAATAACACTCTAAGTCGGAGTCCGTCAGACTCCGGAACATAGATGCGTCCATCTTGATAGAGAAGGCCATCGCGAATAACCCACCGGGGGTTGGAGGTATCGTTAAGGTGTCGGGAAGCGACGGGATCCGCGGGGAGTGCAGCTCGGATATCTGCGTGGAGTTGATTAACGTCCATAACATGCGCCGCTCGGAGAACCGGCTCGTATAAAAACGTAGCTTGGAGTGACGCGTTAAGTTGATCTTGAGTAAAGACTGGACGAAAATTATGCGGATTCGCACTGGCGTAGCCACTATCCCCCCTCTTTAGGGTAGACGTCCCATCGTCTAGTGAGAGCATCGGGCTTGCCACCGAGCCGTCCCGGCCGGAACCGAAGGACGAAGTTGAAGGCAGAAAGAAGCTCGGACCACCGAGCTTGCCGGCGAGTCAAGAGCTTGGTTGTAGCAAAATATTCCAAATTTTTGTGATCCGTGACCACGTCGATCGCAGGAACCGCACCCTCGAGGTACCGACGCCAGACACGGAACACTTCAAAGATAGCAAGCAGTTCCTTGTCGTGGGTGTCGTAGTTCAGCTCGGCGGCCGAGAGGGTCCGAGAGTGGAAGGCCATCGGACGAATTTCGCCGTCGGGCGAAACAATTGAGAGGATGGCCGCAATGGCGTAGTCGGAGGCGTCGGATTCCAGAATTAACTGGGTGCCTGGGATCCAATGGGTCAGAATCGGAGCCGAAGTAAAAGCAAGTTTAAGAGTATCAAACGCTTTTTTGGCACTCTGGGGACCACACCCAACGTTCGGATTTCCGCGTAAGCCGCGTGAGCGGCACCACGATGTCCGAGTAATGGGCAATGAAGCGCCGATAGAAATTGGCAAAGCCAAGGAATGACTGGACGTCCTTGACTATTCGGGGTTCCAGCCAATCCCGAATAACCTTGACCTTGGAGTCATCCATAGAAAGTCCGTTGGGCGAGAGGATGTAGCCCAGGAATTCCACCGTTTCGACGCTGAATGCACATTTCTTGAGCGGGGCAAATAGCCCGGCTTTCCGAAGGCGCCGAAGCACTTTGCGTACATGTTGTCGGTGTTCCGCCGGATTTTCGGAATAAATGAGGATGTCGTCCAGATATACAATGACATTGACGTCGAGGAGGTCCGAAAAGAGGTCATTCATGAATCGCTGGAAAGCAGCCGGAGCGTTGGTCAGGCCCTCAGGCATGACGAGCCACTCAAAAGAGCCGTAGCGATGACAGACCTGGTATTGGGGCACCCGGGCATTTATTCAAATCTGCTCGAGTTGCAACATACTATAATGTACTTTACTACATTACGACGTCATCTCACAAGAGCTAATGCTGGCCTGAGCAGTTAGCTAAAAGGGATATAATGTGTCTCGAACCATTAGAAAGGCGCTGGACAACAATCCTGGCAAAGGGTTGAAGTGGGAAGTCGCTAATAGAGCAATCGCGGAAAGTGCCTTACCATCCTGGAAACGGATTGGGGCTACTGCACATCCCTGACTAAAAGCATATTACGAGGGAACATCCTTCTGAACTAGAGGGATCATTATTGGGCATCATCTGACGTCTCCAGAACTGCCAAGAGAGGACTGGGCTTGGTCAATCTAACAAATGACTAAGGAACCGTACTCGGGTATTGGGAAGCGGCGGCTATCACGATTTTCAGACAAATCACTTAAGCGGTTCAAGGCGGAACCATTTGAGCGGATGGTTACCAAGGAGGGTAACGGAGTGCTGACGAGGAGGTCGGCTAAAAGTTGACATATCAACAATATCCCATCACGATCGTTCTAAGCGATGTAGATCTTGACTCATCGCTAAGCTCGGCTCGTTGATGTTTCTTACAAATCTCTCTCAATTTTACTAATCGCTTGATATCCGACAGAAGTTCATCGGCTAGCTGCTATACCACTAGTCATATACCCTGAACCCTATTGCACGTTTGTATCTGTCTCGTTTATATTTAGAATCCTGTAACGTATTTAAGTGGATGGTTATGGGAGGAACACCAGTGAATCTCACCCCACCTGTTGGACACGAAGTTACTAGACTTCACGCTTAACCGGTTAGAGTAGTCATTCATTCGGAGACACCCAGAAGCTATAACAAGTTTCGTTTGTTTTCCTTGTTTGAATAATATCTGTGTTGGATTTGGATCTTTATAAACGACGCATGAACATATTGGATAAACGGAACGGACGCGTGGAATATAAGGAAACAGATCAGACTTGACAATTGGTTGTAATCTCGCAAGGATTAGCAATCACGGATACTATTTGGAATCGGAATTCATAAGAATCACTTGCCTTAAGCATCGGAGTAATATCTCCAAACCTAGACCCACATCATACAAAACCGTTGAACATAAAATCTCGTCTGTCTATCGCGATTGCGCCTAGAACAGATTCGAGCAAGTTTATCTATACGACTTGTAGACCTGTAAAGTCCTGCTTCTCAAAGAGAACTAAAGTTCAAATTGCCACAATCTATACTGGATTGGAACCCCGAACTTGCACGAGGACTATAGTGTTTGAGTTGTTGTAGTCGCATTATCAAACCGCGTATTCATTTACAAGGTTTGTTTTTGTGGTTATTTCACCGCCAGCCCCATAGTCAGCGTTTCAGCGAGTTCGAAACGTGGTTTTCCACTCATCGCCGTCGGCAATCCGAACGAGGTGGTAGGCGTGCTTGAGGTCAATTTTAGTGAAGACCTTCGCACTCCGACCCGCGTCCAGAAGATCGGAAATGAGGGGAAGTGGATATCGGTCCTTCCGGGAGATGTAATTCAACGCCCAGAAATCCACGCAAAGCCGAAGTTCGCCCGATTTCTTCTTGACGAAGAGAATCGGAGCTCAGTGGGGCGACGAGGACTGTCAAATGAACCCATTGTTGAGGTTCTTGTCCAGGAATTCTCGAAGAGCCCAAGCTGGGAGAGGGAATAAATGGGGCCGGGTGGTGGAGATTGCCCGTCCTCAAGTTCGATCTTTGAGATCATATGGCCGATGTGGAGCTAACTTTTCTGACTCGGAAGCCGAGAAAACGTCAGCGAAGTCGTGATACTCCATCGGAATGCCGGACAAGTCCGGAACGGACGTGGTATCAGATGACTTTCCTAATACCTCAGAGAGGCTTAGGCGATAAAGTTGACTGCCTTTAGCGCGAAGTGCACTAGCAAAGGCAGCTTGCTCCTATGAAGGAGATCGACGGGGGTTTAGCATCGACTGGAGGAGCGACAGATGGCTCCACAATGGGAGGAATGGTGTCGGCGGAATCCAACGGACGGAATTCGGCCGGAGCCGAAGGAGGAATAGCAGAGCCAGGCGAGCGGAAAAAGATTTGGCCAGATGCCCAGTCAATCAACGGATTGTGTCGGGTCAGCCAATTGTATCCAAGCACAACAGAGCAAGCGGAATGCAGAGGTGTGACGTATAATTCAACCGGAGTCGAGTCACCAGAGGGGAAAGAAACATCCATTAGGACTTCTCGGAAATCATTGTTCCCGGAGATCCATCGAATAGACAGAGACCGAGCGGAGGAATCGGAACACGAGTGAGATTATTGGTGGTACAGAGGACAGGGTCTATGAAACAATCGGACGAACCAGAGTCGATAAGAGCTCGGAAGTCCGACTGAATCTGCGGAGATTGTAAGATGGGGCATAAAGATTTCGGATCGGAAAGGGCAGAGGCATTAAGTCGTAAGAAGGATTCCGTGCGATCGAGACTATTTTCACGACCCTCGGGTCGCACGGAGTTCCGAGAGTCGCTACTCAGTTTCCCGACTGTGCAGCGGGAGCCGAAGCCAACACAGCCGAATTGGTAGTGGCGGCGCGTCCAGCTGCGGGTTTCTTCTTAGGACATTCATTGCTGCGATGTCCCTTACCTCCGCAAAGCAAGCAGAGGTTTTCGGCGAGCCGACAGGCTTTCTCGGCAGGAAGCAATTTGCCGTCCGACCCAAGGACCTTGGCGTACAGTTTTTCCGAAGTCGAAGAAGACGAAGTTTGAGCAGAGGATCCACCGGAGTTCCCTCCGTTCCCCCCGCCGCCCTTTTTCTTCTTCTTCTTGGAATCACCGGCTTGCGCCGTAGAAGAGTCGTTGGACGTGGACTTTCCATCAGTTCCCGAGGATTTTGCCGAAGGTTGGGGGTTCCGGGCCCGACAGAGTTCCTGCTCACGTTGCCATTCCCAATGGGAGGCATCAATGGATTGAGCCGAAACCTTTAAAACATCGAGCGAAGTCGGTTTACCGCCGGGGAGATCACGCAGCTTGATCTGAATGCGTTCAGGAAGCCGCTCGTAAAAGACCTTCCAGAGAGCGACGGAGTTCCAGCCCGTAAGCTGGGAAAGCTTATTGAAACGGACCAGATACTTCTGGATGTGTTGTTTCTCGCCCATCCGGAGAGCGACAATCTTGTTCTCGGCCTCCTGTCGGGGATCGTAGGTGCCGAAGTTGAGCTGAAGCTTGGAAACGAAAGCGTCGTAGTTGTCGAGCCAGATTGGGACATTCTCGGGGTCCGGGTCGACAATGGAAGGTTCAAACCAACCAAGGGCATCACCAGTCAGATAGGAGATCATGTAATTGACCTTCTGGTGATCCCGGACGAATGCCGAGGGGCGATCCTTGAAATTGAGGATGCCCTGGAAAAGGAAGGTGCGGAGCTTCTCGGGATCCTTCCCATCGAAGGTGTCAGTGTCCCGGACTCGGGCCCGAGACTTTTCCGAAGCGGGAGAATCTCGCTTTTTAAGAGCACCTCCGATACCTTGCCCAATGACCTGGGACATTGCGCGCATGAAGTCCGAAGAGGACCATTCGGCGTTGGGGGGGCGCGGACTCCGAGGAGGGAGCGGCCCCGGACTACCATTCCCACCTCCATCTCCACCTCCATCTCCACCGTCTCCACCGTTTCCACCTCCGCTGGCCCCCGGATTTGGAAGGGGTACACCATGTTCGTCGAGGAAGGGATTGTAGCTGCTAGATCGTTGACGCCGATCGGGTGACTGAGAACGGCAACTAGAGCCTTGCGAACCCGGAATTTCTTCGGGAACCGGCTCGTCGATATCAACCAAGCTACCTTGCCTCATTCGGGGTCCGCCGGACTGCAAGATGGATTCATAAGGGGCCACACCTGACTGGGTGTGGGCCGTTTCGGTTGCGGTTTGAGTTGCGGTGGACATAACACCAGCAATGTGCGCTCCTTGACGGGTGCAGTATGCTGATTGTATGTCATTACTAGCGGAGTTCCGAAGAGCTGCGCTGTAGTTTTGGCGGTTGAGGAGCTGAGACCGAACTTGTTGATCACGAAGTCGGTTCTGCTCGGCAATCTCGGGAGGAGTGATGGTAGTGGTGAAGCGTGCAAGACGCTGAAGGGATCGTTCGTTTCGTAGTCTGGTTTGTTCTTCAGCAGAGAGCAGAAGTGACATAAACGAGGAAAGGCGTAAGAAGAGTGAGTTTGAATATACTGTCAAGTACCGGTTCCCGATCGGGATCCGACGGAAGACCGAGATACGCCTGAGAGATGAAGTGCGTATAAGCAAGACAAAGTGGTCAAGATGTAGAGGGAAAGTATCGGAGTCCGAACGGAATACCGAACCCGTATACTGGAAGGGAAAGGCTTGGCTTCAGCTTGTGCGCTGCACCCTTCTCTACGCCTGGTGCCCAATTTCGGAGGGAGACTCGGAGGAAGACGGAGTTCGAGAGGAAGAGTATAGGGCAGACTAAGTCGATATTCAAACTGAAGTCTAACTACCGACATGGCTTGTATTTATACGAGAGTAAAGTATTAGTGGGGATATAAGGTAAGTACCGGAGCTTCGGAGTTCCGAGTGGATCCGTGATGGACTGAGTCGTTATGAGTCAAGTGAAGTCAAGCTGACTCGGATATCATCGGGACTCCGGTGGCTCTGTGATGGAGAAGCATAAGGCGTAACCTAGGAGTCAGAGGGAATCATATGTAGTACGAACCAATAGAACAAGGGCGAATGCAGAAAGGCAGTGTCGGATATAATCGGGATCGGAGATCGTCGGAGTCCGATGGCGTCCGAAAAGGATGTGAAGTCACGACACGTGACACTACCTCAAACTCAATGTCGGGTCAGCCATTCAGGTTCAGAACTATCTCTCACATCTCCCACGCCTTGCAATCACCATTAACTCGGGATTCAATACAGACCTTGCCTGGCAGGTATTCGCTAAGCAGTGTTGTCACCTCCAGGTCTCATATTATCATTCCAAATCTTATTCAATTTGTAGTGCATATTCCAATGTTTGTGTGATGTCGTTGTACATCATCAATTGTACTCGGAGATGCCGGATGAGGTGAGGACAGCCTACTGAATTTCCGTGTGCCATTGTGTCCTCTGACCATGGTACGTGTCTTTGTTCGCTTAGCAACACGATGACAGACCTGGTACTGGGGCACCTGGGCATTTATTCAAATCAGCTCAAGTTGCAACGTACTATAATGTGTTACACTACATTACGACATTATCTCACAAGGGCTAATGCTGGCCTGGGCAGTTAGCTAAAAGGGATATAATGTGTCTCAAACCATTAGAAAGGCACTGGACAACGATCCTGGTTAAGGATCAACGTGAGAAGTTGCTAATGGCGCAACCACAGAAAGTGTGTTACCATCCTGGAACGGATTGGGGCTACTGTACATCCTTGACTAAGGGCGTATTACGAGGGATTATCCTTCTGAATAAGAGGGCTTACCGCTGGACATCATCTGACATCTTCAGGACTGCCAAGAGAAGGTTGGACTTGTTTGATCTACCGATTGACTAAGAAACCATACTTGGGTACTGGGAAGCAATGGCTATCACAGTTTTCAGACAAATCACTTAAGCGGTTCAAAGTGGAACCAGTGGAAGTGAATGGTTACCAAGGAGAGTAATGGTGGACTGATGAGGAAGTCGGCTAAAAGTTGACATATCAACAATATGGAAAAAGTTTTGGAATCAAAAATGTGTTTTAGAAGGTAAAAAAAAAAGGCGTAAAAATACATATATTTACACGCACCTGCCACACTTTTTAGCCGAGCGATCAGTTAGCACGAGAGGCCGATGTGATACAGAGACAAGTGTCACTCATGTGAAGCATGTAAATATATATCCCTGGGTGCCAACTTGGATCAGCCATCACTTTGTCCGAACCAAACACAGCACGGCCACGTTTAGGGGTGAAATTACCCGATTTGGGTGTGGCTGTGCTCGGCTAAGAGGGAGGGAGGGGTCGGAGGTTCTTAATTCACTTTTTCCGACCCTGTGTAGGAAATTTTACGGATGATCACCTCTTGACGGGGGTGAAAGTGACGAGCTTTCTCGCAAATCTCTCCATCTGACGAACCTTCACAGTTTCCGATCAAACTTACGAGCTTTCACATATCTAAGCGAACTAACAAAGTGACGAAGGTGGGTAAGACTCCAAACCCAAGCACGCATATAGAACATCTGAAGATTCGAAAACATTCAAGAGCTGAACGCCAACGAAGCAAGTTCCCGGACAAAGTCAAAGGAGAAGAAAGCAAACCATTACATGAAGCTAGAAGAACGAACAAAAATTTCAAATCAGGGCCGCAGAAAAGCGGGTGATGTCGGCCCGGGATCCAATCGGACGTCCTGGACTCCCGGGTTGACTCTGCTTCCCAAAACCACCATCTGTTCATCGACAACAGATCCCCCTGATCATCATCATTGCTGCTATTAGCCAGACCACCCGTGCTGGCTGGGTGCTCTTGCAACTGCTCGCAAGAGTTCCATTGTCCCTACTTCGAGCAATGAGCAATGCATAACGCATGCTATCTCGTCTCAACGACACCCCGCGCTCCTGAAATCCCCTCACTCGTAATTTCACTCTCGAACTGGAAGTTCTGGGACATCAGACAGGGAATCTGATAATTATAACTTAACGACAACCATCTCGCATCTGTCATGACAAAATCGCACTCGAGCCACATCAAACCAGTATTGCACAGGGGCCCAGCAACTCCCGCCTCGCGCCTCGAACCCAAATGTATTCGCCCGCGTTAATCGGCAGGGGTAAAACTCGAACAATTGAAGGAACTACATCCTAAGGCGCACCGTCTTGTCTGCCGTTTTCGTACATCTGCGACGCGGGAGAACTCTGATCTCAGCAGATGTGATTCCATACAACACACAGCAGGCAGTGTGCAGGAAGCCATATCCTTGAATAGCTCCGCATGATAAAAGCCGTACATGTTCTTACCATCCATCATCTATTTCCTTCCACTCTCAGCCTGAATGCGCAGTTCCAAACTCCACTCTCGCTACAGCAACAGAATGTCTCCGCGCGATGAAGACAGTCTCCTGGATTCCGCTATCTCTTCACTCCAAACGTCACACGAAGGTCGGTGGCGACACATTCATGTAACATTGTGATTATAATAGTGCTGCAGCTCCGAAGATCAGATCGTGGTTTATCGCACCAAAATCCCTATGCCTTTCATCGATAATCCTTCACGCGGTCCTTGTAGTCATACATTTGGCTCTCGTCGGGATTTGGGCAAGAGGATTAGAGCATTGAATCACCGTCGCTCTCGAAAACCAGAAGGCTGCCTCCTTCCTAATCACTGAAACCTCAACTGCGTTTGGAACTGTATGTACCTTTTATATTTCCTCCCCAAGGACTGGCGGACGATTGACTCGGATTGCAGATCTATCCTGCGATACTAGTGTTCGTGACACAGACACTTTCAAGGAGACGGAGCCTACAAATGGATCAAGTATTGACAGCTACTCACGACAACGCCGCTGCATGGGCAGGAATTGGGCAGCCCTTTCGAACCTCTGGTATCAAAAGGTAGTTCGTGCATCAATCGGCCGGACCTTGATCGCAGCGTTATATCTAATGACCATCTCGGGACTTCACATCACCATATCTTCACTTTTCTCTTTGGTGACATTTAACTCATACCGGTCCTTCCTGGCTGCAACTCGTGGTTTACCGGCTTTCAACGGTACAGCCCCCATTTTCAATCCTTTAGTTGGTCCCTAGTAAGCAAACCCGCTTTCGCGGCCACCAATACACTCATCCCATCTCAAAGTGCAGAGATGCTGATATATGCGGCGGGATCGCTCTACTTTCTGCCGTCCGTTCTTGATGATACTACAAGCCTAGGACTGCAGGACGGGTCATTGTATGATGTGCTGGACATCAATGCGGTGGTTGGCAATGCAACTGTGAACGCATCAGGCTTCAACATCACCTGTGGCTCTCTTCCAAAGGACGGATTCTCATTTGAATCCAACGGCGACTCTTGGACAAATTTTAACTATACAAGAGGCTGGTCGGCCGCTTCGCGGCCTCCCATCCTCTTTTTCGAAGCTGACACTTAGTTTACTACACCCTGTCTGCATTAGACGTGACTGATATCGAAGTTGCTTTAGTTGAGCTGAACTGAGGTTGTTGATACATCTCTTTACAATAATTTTAGAGAGATTTGTCGGCTATTTGCCAGGAAATGTGCGGCGACTTGTAAGTTAATTTGATGGAGAAGTGATGTGAGGTGATTGTATGGTACAGCAGCACAGGTTCCGATTTATGCCGGGCGGCTGGTCCTGGGAGCCGGCTTCACGGATCATGGCGGCATTAAAATATCATCACACCGATGGACAGATGGGATGAATCAAAGTGGAAGTCAAGGGTGAGAAAAATTACACATTGGCGCGCAATCAATAAACGCCGGTTAATTGACGGGCGGAGTTCGAAATGAATTCGGACAGGCGTAATTTTATAAAAAGAGAAAAGAGATAAGTAGGGAGAGATCGGAATTGTGACGGCTAGCTGCCGTGACCGGGGAAACTTTAACGGTGAGAGAAGCGAAGTTTGGAGTTGTATACACTTTTATAGGCGCTCGCGCGCTTGAGGTTGATCATGGGGCCAAAAGCCCCGAGGAAGTGCCGTTTATTGAGCGCTTCCAAGGGTCTGGACCCGGCGCTTCCAAAGCCTCGGTCTTGATCTCCCAAAAGCGGAGTTTAAAAGGCTTCAGACAGACATGGATAATTTTATAACAAGCAGTCGCCGGCGCTTCGCGCCGGCTCCTACTTGCTAGATGTAACTAAAAAGACCTTCGAGTTTCTCTTGAGCGAATTGGAAGCACAGATTCAAGGAAATACAAACCTAATTTAAAAAATGGAGCACAGAGTCAGTGGGAGCGCAAAGGGAGAAAGGTCTGATGCCCTCGGAAGCTAGAACGGTTTCAATTGCAGGCGCGCAGTCGCCGCAGTGGCGATGTCTCAACGTCAAAATTATCACCATATTTGCTGTCGAAGCTGCTTTACAGGCGCGCAGTGATCGCGCACTGCGCAGGGCTGCGCGTTGAACTCGTCAGAGTATAAACATGAACAATGAATTCGCATTGCGGAGTTAGTTACAATAGAAGTTCCTGCCACACAATGTTAGTCGTGGTTTTTGAGGTGTCTCCATCATATTTTAAAATCAAGACGTTGTCCGCGTCTGGTACTCGCGTCATAGCAGAGTAGAGTTGTCCATGCGAGAACACCGGCCTGCGGAGGTCGAGGCCTAGTTTTTGAACAGTTAAACCCTGGCATCCATTGAAAGAAGTAGCATAGCAGAGAGCTAGCGGGATTTGCTTTCGATGGACGACAAAATTGAATCCTTGAGGTTGAAAGTGAAATCGGATTCGAGGAATGTGAAGGCGTATCTGCATGACCGCCTCGTAAGTTTGTATATATTATAAATCGTGCTCCACGTACGGGATCGACCATTCTCCCGGCAACGATAGAAGAAATGGTCTCAACTTCAACCGTATACCGGAAAAGGTTTCGAACTATCACTCTTGTGTTTTTCGTCAGGCCACGCGATGCATCGAAGTTCCGTGTCAGCCTGCATATGGCTCCAATCTTGAGGACCAACTCATGTGGAGGAATCCCTGGCTCTTCCAAAGAGTTTAGGAACTCGGTATCAGCCAGAACAGTTTCGCTCGAGTTCTCGGCATCGCCCTCGACCGAGTCGCTGCTGTGGTATCGGTGAATTGGCCCTGGAACGTTATGAAGAATACTGGCATTGAAGGCGTTCACAAAGGCGTTAAAGGGGCTAAGAATTGCTCGGGAAATGCAGATGGTGGGGTCTGCAACCACAGTCGGTGGAAAGACAAAATCAATAAGCTCCTGGACCGATTGTGTGTGGTTCAGACGGCTTAGATCAACCATATCTTCCTCATAATTGTCTCCGATGTCGTCCAAAAATGATGAGAACTCTAGGTCATTCCGCTGGCGCATTGATCGCTCCAGCCGTAGGATTTCGAACCGGTTGAACACGGGTTGAGTACGGAGAGATGCCCTGCATATTGCAGTTCGGCCTCCGAATCGAACAACAGGCGCCACCTAATGCAACATGTTGAAAATGCGCCGAAGATTATGGACAGAAAATACACAAACCTGTCGAAAGTCTCCAACAGTTATGATCATTCGCCCGCCCCAGACGCGATCGAGCTTTCCGGTCAACATCCGCATTAACCGATCAGCGCAGTCGAACGCCTTGAAATGCAAACCACCGATCTCGTCGATAACATGACACTTCGCGGCATGCAATAATCGTGCCCGATCGCTTTTGAGTCCAACAGATGATTTCAAAAATGGCTTATACTCGTCCACTGGGATCCCATAGAGGTAGTGTGTTGTTCTTCCCCCGGGGTAATTTTTCGCCGCAAAAGCGGACGATGCCGAGAGTAAAACAATTTCATCTTGCTTGCGAAGAGCTCCGATGACTGGATACAGAAGGTATGTCTTGCCACGACCCGCGCGACCATCGATGTGGATGGGAGGGGGATCATTCATGGTTGAAATCTGCATGATGCGCTCATATACAATGAGCTGGATTATATATTGGTCAGTCAGTCTTTGAATCAAAAGTACGATATCAGTCCGACCTGTTCCGGAGTAAGACTGTCCCTAAATGCGCAGAGATTGGTCGGGTCTCCACCCCAGCGTAGGCGCTCGGCGTCGACTTCGAGCTGACTTTGTTCTGGTTCTGGAAGCCCGATATCTGTCAGTGTTCTGCCCAGCCCTCGAAGGAGAATTTGGAGTGCGTGTAAGAGCTCATTCCTGACCAGTGTCGGGTCAGGAGAAGATGTCACTCGCAGCATGCGATCTCGAATATCAGCGGAGAGACAGGCCTCATGAGAATCCCAAATGGACATAACAGGATGACCTTCCGTTGCCAAAACAGCGAAAATCCATCGCAGCTGTGCAGGAGCTGCGCCAAAATGTAACAGTTCCTCAAATGCCATGATTCCTTCATCGCGGTTATCAAATAGACCCATGGCGCGAGCAGCATCCTGGTGTGTTGGGTAAGTGACTCCATCTACAGTGCGAATGTCGACCCAGTCCCGAGCACTACGATGCAGAAGGAGAGCCCTAAGGTAGAAAACATCGCCATGGCGGGGGTAAACCATTTGGATACGACTGACGGTGATATGCCCCTCCTCATAGAATCGAATGCGCATTCGAGGTCTTGTTGGATATTCATCTTCCAGTATCTCCAAATCGTGCATCTCCTTTTCAGGATCGTGTTTCTCTAGTCTGCACTTTGAGCCGAACTCAATGTAGGTCATCTCGTCGAGATCGGGGTGATGGGGGCGCGCCATGTATCGGACCAGCAACGTGCCGTCAGATTCAGAACCATTTTTGCGCGCCATTTGGCCCCACTGCCTGCCAGGTAGATGAATTGGAAGTCGTTTGACTGCGGGTTTCTTTTCAGTGATATGAAAAGATGCAATGCGAGTGGCGGCTTCAATGCTGGACAGGTATCTCCCACGCTCATAGTCCCTGATTTCGTCTACCGGCTTGCGAGCAGAGGGGGAAGGGGTTGTAGGATCACGGGGTGTTCTTTGAATACTCCAGTTGGCCTCGTCAAAGCCCTTGAAAAAATATTTGAACAGATATTGGAAGAGATTGACCCCCATCGAATATTCAACATTGATGTGGCAATCATACTTAAGTATGAGCCACGCAATGTGAGAAACGATGAATTCGTCCTCGCGCTGACGACGGCGATGTTCGAAGTATCCTACCATGCAAAGAGTCAGAGATTAATTGCCCAATTTCATCTGTGAATACAAACCGCGATCGTTGAACACCGACTCTGTTTTGACAGGTTTCGGATAACCGTACTGACACTCGCGCGGCCAACCGCAACGGTGGTATGTTTTCTTAGGATCGTGGATGTGTGTCATATGACGCTTCACGGCATCTCTGAGGGGTCCTCCATTGCGTGGGAGTTCTGCACTGAGAAAAGAGTCGATGTCTGAAGGGCTTCTCGGTACATTTCGCAGCGCAAGAGCAATATGCTCATGCGGAAGTCCGCGCTTCTGGAATTCGGTAACGCGGATGTGATAGAGCACAGGTCCAAAAAGAGAGTGAAGGTCTTTCATGAAAGAGGAGAGATACTGCTGGAATACTCGAACAATGAGGTCAGGTCGATCATTCGCCGATTGGCCTGGGAGAAGTTGAGAGGTTATTTCCGGCCAGCGAGGGTTGGTGGTAAAAGTGATGAAGAGGGTAACGGGTCCAAGGGCCTTGCGAAGAGCGAGGCAATCAGAAATGTTGGCCGCGGACCATGACGGTGAGTGAATAAACGTAGACGGTAACCGTACATCGTCGACGGGTTCTTCATCTCCCGTTCCGATGTATTCTTCATCATCTGTGCCCTTGTGCTGGTTTAGGCGAATATATGTGAGGCGTGCTTCTTCAATTGCGCTCCAGGCATCGACCAAATATTCGCCTTATAAAAATCAGTGAGCTAGAATCATGTGAAGGGCTGAAAGCACCGGTCAATCGTGAGAAAATAGACATTTGTTCGGCGTTCAAGAAGAATCGAGAACGGTGCCAGCGGGCTTGGCTGAATTTATTCCCGGCCGCATTAAGACGATTCGGAGACCATCCTAACGTGCCATGCGGAAGCAAAGGAGATAGTGCAGGGGTTCCACAAAGGGAGAGAACAGGTCGAGGAAGACAGGAGTGTCGGCTCCCTTTTTTCGAATAACCAGTTTCCTTCGGGTGGGGAGAGCAGCTGGTGCCAGCGAAATAATGGCAGCAATTTCCGCGCTGGGATTTGCATCGGAATATTGCAGATGAAGGGCAATGTCTTCGTCGCCGTCGTAAGCATTCATATTTTCTAGCTCTAAGATGAAAGGGTTGACTCGTTCAAGTCCTGCTAGCGCACTATTGATCCATGCTTGTGGTATCTGTAAATCATCCCCCCTGGCAAACATTGCGTGGGGATCGTGAATGAACCATCTAATGGCGTGCTGTCCCTCATGCGCAGGAAGTATGCGATGGTAAGTGCGACCACCGTTGAGAGTAACGGCGGAAACACCCGGGGAAAAATGCATGAAATCTCCGTCATGGACCCCAAGAGCTGTGAGTGAGAACAGTTGGTTGAATTTTCGTGATAGAGTGGCAGTTTTTCGATCGTGGATGAAGGTATCCCATTCCTCGGGGTACGGCGGGAGAGGAGGCAGATAGTGGCTGCCCTTTGGGCCGCAGACGAAACACCGGTCATGGCATTGCTCTCCCTTTAAAATCTAGAAAAGGCCGTTCGAGGAGTGAGAGGATGATTCGGAGATAATCAATATGCGAGTGCGCACTTTGATACCGCAGTGTTTACAGGTTTTATTCCAATGCAGACCGAGTACCGGTTTGGCTTCGGAAGAATTTAATCGTGCCATGTGAACCCACCAATTTTCAGTATTGTGAAGCGGACCCAGTGTTGCATTTCTTGCTGCTCTCATCGCACCTGCATTGGTCTTTCGTCGTGAATCTCGCTCTGTAGAGGTCTGTCGGGCACGGCGGGAACGCTGCGCTTCACGCCGCCGCTCTCGATGGGACTCAATTTCGATTCCTTCCAGCATTTGATCCGTCATTGATTCTTCGGGTCTTGGAATGAATAATGAACAGTTAAGGCGGTAAGAATATGCATCAAAAGAGCTACGCACCCAATTGAAAACACCGACTCCATTGCAAGTACGCAAGAATGAAAAAACCGGGTGAAGGGAGGGCGAAAGTGATTGCGAAGGATCCCGAAAACCACAGCTATCTTGATAACTTAGCGGGCGCACAGTTTCCGCAGCAGACGCACAGTCTCCGCAGTAGGAGAGCGGATTGCGCACAGCACAAAGTTATTGCCATTTTGGTAGAGAAAGCTGTTGAGCCGTTAGCGCCAATCCGTCAAGCAAGGTTCAAGGGTGGTGATGGAATATCTGCCGCGGCAAAGAAAGGACCGCGGACCGATGAAACAGCGCAATCTGTCAAGCGTGAGTAGGATCCGAAAGTTCGGGGCAAAGGTTCCCAGAGCGGAGTTTAAAGGCTTCACACACAGGTAATTTTATAAAGAGAGAGAAGAGAAGAGAGAGACAATTCACTCGACCCGTACGGCAATTCACTCGGACCAAGGATACCGTCCCTGATTCCTTTTTAGAAGTGGGCATAATTTCCTCACTAGTGTCTTATACTGTTACATACAACGAACCGCGATACGATTCTATCCTCCTCTACAGCACTATTCCTATTGTCGATTCCAGCGGGAAATCCGGATCCTGGATTAATGTCAGTCCACCGATGAATACTACAGTTTCCTCGGTCCAGATGCTCCGGTGCTCTTTGACACTGGTGAGGCAACTGGCGACTGTAGATGCTCAATCCCGGAAAGTCTAAACAATAGGGCCAAGCTTTAGAAAAAACGCCTCAACTTGGCTACCGTACACCTCACCCCGCTCCAATGTGACCACGGATGGGAATTTACTCATAGACACCGTTTGTGACCGGGTTACAACTTCGTGTTTTATTGCTGAACATATGTATGTACTGCAGTGGGCAATGTGGTACGGTTCTATGCCGAGCTCGGACCTCTCGCTCGACAGGTCCATTGGCTCTGACTTCAATATCATGGCCACAGTGGCGGATGTGTAAGTCCAGTACATCAGTTCATATGAATATAGCGACGGCTGCTTGACCTCGCTGCTTTCTCGTTCTTCGCCAGGTATCTAATCCAAAGACTCAATTTACCGGCTTATAATCACAGTGATACACAAAATGTGACTCTCCATGATCTCGGAAATGCTCTCTCAACTCTTGTTGCCTCCACGTTTTGGACATGTAAGTCAAGGCAATAACTATAAACTTTCACTCTGACTTTATCGAAGTGGGTCATATCCCCCCTACACACAGACCGCCTATGGATGCGGGCCTGCGGCGTATGGAGTCTTCGATAATGGGACCGTCTCACCTTCCCTTTCTGACATTCCGACACCTCCCATGCTACTCCCGGGGAACGGCGAAGTCAGGGAAATCATTGCGGAAGCCCGAGTCGAGGTATGGATCAGGCACTTCACCCGCACTCTGGAACTCACCGTCCGCGATAGCTCAACATAATCGCGGTATGTAATTGACAGAGCACTCTTCACGATAGATTAAGCTCATAGATTATAGCTCTCAGCCAGTCTTGCGGCATCCGTGATATTAATGATGCTGGCCATGGCATCCTTACGAAGCCCGAATGAAGATGACGATCTGCCCCTCGACGGAACCGGAATCCTCCACGCGATTTGGCTGTATCGCAATCACCCCGAGATTGAGGCACGACTGGAGCAGGTGGAACATCCAACCGATGAGAACCTGCGTGCGGCGGGGATGGTGAAAACAAGATTGGTGAGGCAAACGGGTTCGCAAAGATGAATCAGAGTAGATGGAGATTCCCCGCATGTATGAGCGTAAATACGGGACGCCCAATCACAATGACCATGACTATGACGAGTCCATCGAATCTGCGGGGCTCTCGGACGCGACGAGCGAGATGCGCTTTGCGCACCCGCTCCAGCGCGCCCCGCCGACACGTCCCCTCCTGCCCGTTGTGGCCCGCTCGCGCAGCACGAAAACCCCGCCGCTGACGCCCCGGTCGCCCGTCACGGGCCCCACCCGCCTGCGCGCGCGCCCCGGTACCGGTGGTTCCGGAGGGATGCAGCTCGACCCCAACACGATTTTCCCATCGCCGCCGAACTCGTACAACGACGAGTCGATGCTCAGCATGTCGGTGCTGTCGAATTCGGTGACGTCGACGACGCCGCTGCGCCGTGCATAGCAGGCGGAGCTGGATTTTTCGTGTACTAATCATTTGCATCTTCCGCGCGCGCTGTAGGTAGAATGTTGGACAGGGGGATACCTTCCTCTTATATCGTTCCGTGTTAGCAATTTACCAAGAAACCAGTTAATATACACATATCTATAATTTCATCATACACTCTGTTGAAAAGCATACCAACCTTGAACTTGTGGCATGCAATTTTCGAAGCAGGGAATGAATGAAACCCCTTTAAGAGTTTGTGGCGGGGAAAATATCTGGAAGACAATTAGTCGTTTCGTAGGCCATGCGTGTAAAGCCTCGAGCGACGCTTAACTTGTTACTTGGACGTGGGGAGTCAAATTCCGAGCTACCAGCTACACGTAAGCTGTCCATATGGTAGGAGAGCTGTCCGTGTGTCGTAAACTACGCCTGATTTAATACTGGTTAAATGGCCGCGCACGCGGGGCGTACGAGAGTAGCTACGGGGAAATGGGTTGCTCTTGAGTCGAGAGTTGCTCGCGTCCTTGTTGATTCTGAATTGAATTGAGGTAGGTAGGTAGGTAGAATTACACGGCACGGTCCCACTCAGGAACGCCGGTTCCACGGATTACTCCGGTGTGCATACGACACGCACTGTAATATAGCTACACCATCTTCCGTGGACCTCTCAAAACCCCGTTAGCCGAGCTCCCGGTCGCAGCTGGCAGTCGTAACGTTCAAACTCGCCGGCGTAGAGCTAAAAGGATCAGGAGAAGCAAAAAGAGAGTTAGCACATCGACACGGTCAGCCTTCTGAATCCACCTTAGTATGGGGGAATGATATATCACGGCCCACTGATGGTCGGAGACCCGTGATGTATCAAAACCGCTAGTTCAGAGGCGAAACTGATATATCATGGCAGGTAGGTTTCTACTTTTATTTCCAAGCCAGTGTCGGTCATCATCAATTGACACGAGGCTCTCGGCGTCGCCATCAAATGAGATCAAACGGGCTTGACGTCGCGATCAAATGCGATCAAACGGCCTCGACGTTGTTGTCGACAACGACGACAAAATGATGTAAGAAATCACGCGAAAATTCTGAAAAAAATAAAGTGGTAAGGCCGGCGAGCGGCATGGCCCGCTACCGGCTTTGATCAAGACCCGATTCAAATGATATTAAAGGGACATTAAAATACAACATTTTTTGAGTCAAATTTAAAGGCTAAAGAGTGTAGAAGGAGTTGGTACAATACTAACCATGAAGCGGAAAGTTTGTTTTAGCACAATATAATAGCTACTGAGGGCCGGTGGTGTTGCGCTTCTGTCTTATGTTGGAACTGGGTGACGCCTTTCCAAAATTTTTGATTCATTGATGGCATTTGGTCCTGACCCTCTTCTTTGGGCTGGCGCCAGGCGAGTAGGTGCGACGTTCGGGCATCGTAGGAACAGCCGGGTCCCATGGCTCACCATCTCCACGGTCGAGGACCTCGGCGCAAGCCAGTGATGTGGCGCTTGAGCTTTCTGTGCCACTGGCCTATACTATCCGATTCTTCATGTTCAATATCCAAATTCTTCAAAACTCGGGCGCAATGACTTCAAATAAATTTTGCTTCCATAGATAGCCGTCAGAATATGGACTTGGAAGTCTGCCTCTAACTTACTTCCTAGCCATTCGTTGTGGATATCAGCACAATCTGGCAAGAATAAGTCATGAGGAAGAGATATCAAAAGATGGGACCGCGAAAATTGACTGCAGTGTCCCGATAACAAATGCTGAGTGATCCGAGAATGGAGAAAACCATTGGTCGCCGTTACAGGGACTTGAATGCAATGCAGTGCAGCAATAGCCAAAAGAATAGCCTACAATTACTCTCAAACGACTTGAAAAAATCTGCAATGGATGCTGGTGAGCGAATGTCAGTGTCTGCTGAGCTGAGGGCTTCGGCATGTTTCCCAATGGCTGAGCGTACCTTGAAGCTGAGATTGCAGTCACCAGATACATAAATATCTGAAGCAGCTGCTATGTGCACCAGACTCTCAGTCGAGATTTACTTGTCGTCTGCATCGAGAATAATACTGAAACTGGTTTTGGACATATCTGCAGCTGACTTGAAATCCTGACAGAGCGCACGGCAGGCAGAACAATCTGGTTGTAGAGACAAATTTGCATCAGCTACATGGTCGGCACAGGCCCCAGCGATAATAGGATGGAGAAGATATCGGCATTGGATTAAAGTTAAACCAGCATGGGGGGTGGCATGTAAATCAAGAGATTGCCGTATCGCTGGGAGATCGGCATAAAATACAGAGATACGGGAGCGGGTAACATGATTTCCCAGTGTTATATCACACAAAAGATTCAAAGATGTCATTTTATTCATGAGTAGAATAGATGAGATACAGCCAGACATAGAAGGACAGCGACAAGCCGAGGCGAGGGCTCGTCGCAGATATAACTACGTCCAGGAACTGGTACAATACTGAGGACAGAACAAACTAATATTGGCGAAACATACCATTTGAAGTGTCGCCGACAATGCCAAGACCCGACACTGGGTGATCGAGATCCTTGGGTGTAGGTAGGTGAAGGATCTTGGGCATGATGATACGGACCAGCTATAGAATGAACTAATAAGACAGAAATAAATCAAAGTGATGTAAATAGACCAGATGGCTGTTCAGGAACACATTTTTGAGCCTAGGTCAACATTGATCCACCATCCACTCTGCACTGGACTCTCTGCCCATGGTATCGGCCCGATTCAAAGGGAAGAAATGTTCCTACTCTTGATATCTATGCGCTACAACCAAAATCGCACTCCTTATCGCTCAAAATAGAGTACTATCTGAATGTTTCGGGTCATCTGTAAACCTTGGATATTTGAAGTGTATTGGAATATTCTGGAAACACCTCATAACTTTGAATTGAGAAGTATATTTACTATTTAAAGCCCCAAAACTGGGATGTTAGCTCAGTCTCTGAGCCTGCAATACTGCCGCAAGTTTGGGTCTAACCTCGATATTTGAGCAAAATCAAAGGTAATTTTTTGGAAAAAGGTTTGGTACGTCATTTTCCCACAGAGAGAGAGACCAAATTTCACTCAAGTTTGACAAAGTTATAAGGATTCTGCGCTACAGGGAATTTGATCTGCAACCAACATTGCGCAGGTTAGTCACAGCCACGGAAAATGAGCTAACTATGTAATAAGAGGATTCGAGTTCGTCTGTCCATATTTTGGACCTAACCATGCCTTTTCCCTGTCAAAAACACAAATCTTGGTCAACTTCACCAAAGTCCTATCAACTCTGACAATTTTGGGCAGATTGTTAAAATCACTGGTAGACAGCACCTCTACAAAAGCACTTCGCCAGAATTTTCAGTTTCTGACGAGCTGCCGAGGAAACCACGGTGTTTCAGCCAAAATCACCGAATATTTGTGCAAGTGGCCGAATGCAAAAAAATGGGCACAGTACTTTTATTTGTATTCTGATTTTGAATAGGCGACAAACAAGTGCAAAAAGCTGCCGGATCGATCGACGGCGGTCCCAAGAAGCAAGTCCGGAAGAGTCGGATTTAGCGTCAGCATTATTATGTGTCAATCATCGGCAAGGAGAAAAGCCGAAGCATTTTGGCGGGGAGGAAATGTGCTTACGCGAAAACTGCTGACGAAAATGTGATGCACGGCCAAAATCTGAAAATCATGCTCCCTAAGACCCGTACCTTACGGTAGCGGGAATATGATAGATGGATGAAGTATGGACAGTACATATGGGAGGTAAAGTAGGTAAATTAGTAGCAACTGGAATCACTGTTTTCAGTGAAATGCATTTTTTACCGATGCGCTGATTAGGCGCCGCGCAGCCTCAAGCAATGTGCTCGTCCACGCTCCATCCAGCCCCGTGAAGTGCATACATCTCCTCGTATTCCGCTGCACCGGGCAGCGCCTCGGTGATGCTCCATACCGCAATACACGGGAACAGCATAGAATAATTCCAGGAAATTAAAAAATTGTCCTTTGGAGGTTCACGATGGCCATGTAACACATAAAGCTTGTCAGACGAGTCAATCTCGCCTCGTTGCCATTCCAGTTCCGGGTAATCTTCGACATCTCATCATAAGATTAGAATCAGTTCTTGGCACTGGAATGGCAACCTCGATGCAACCTTTGTCAAATCGCTGGTTCATGATTTTTATCCATGCCGAAGAGTTCAGTTGAACTGTGTAGTGCGGCAGGAGCAATGTGATCATTGTTAGTGTCCAGGAGATATCGCAAGTGGCTGATAACGAGTAAGAGGCAGTGGGCTCAAATAGGCATTGTTCCAGTCTCTGTGAATAGGAGGGTAATGATGGACCGATGATGGAGATTGAGCATTTAAACAGATGAAGGGAACTTGAACTTTCCGATATGCATGTCCGGCAAGATTAGGCCTTTTTTCAACCAGGATGGAACATAGCGAGCACAGAATTCATGACCCAGACAATTATTTTGATCAAATTGACGAGATTGAAGTTTGTCATGCAGCATGTTCAGAGACGAGAGTCTGGGGGAAGGTGGGAATGCCTACATACATTTGTTGCTGCCGCAGTGAAGGACGACCGACTGGTTTGAGTTTCGAACAATTTGTACTGTGCCATGGACCGGTGACCTAGGCATTCATGGAGAAAGGTGAACTGAACGAGGGCACGGCGCGGGTGGGAAAGAAAAGGAAAACATGTCTTCATTCCTGGTCGCACGTGGGGAGTCGAACCCCGAGCTCCCAGTTACTCTTGGGCATGTACAACATGAGATCTGGGTGTGTGCCGCACACCACGTCCGATTCATTGCTGCAGTAGTCCGTCCATTATATGGGCCTACATATGTTGATCACAGTCAAAATGCGCCAAACATCCTGGGGATTAAAATAGATGCAAGTGAGCGCTCATTTTACCATCACGTCTAGGGCTTCGGGGAAGTATTGGAAAAGGTTGAAATGACTTCAGAGGTTTGCTCGCACGGAAGTTTAGCGGGAAGGCCGGAGAACTGCCAAAATTGTAGCGCACACAGAAGGATTTGCGGAATGGGAAAGGAGTCCAAACTAGAATAACTCGCAGACTTTGACCTCTCTTGAGACTGGAATATTTCAAGGATCATGCAGTCGATTTGGTTTCGTCCAGAATTTGCATGCGGCATGCCTCCACAGTGCCATGCCTTGTCATGCGCGTCGCAGACCTAAGGGAGACACTAGAGTAGTACTAGTCGAGAAGTTGAAGCCCATTCAGCCTCCTTCAAAAGGAGGAAGAGTATTTTATTGGGTTGATGTTCGCGTCGACGGTCGATTAGGGGGTGGTTTTAGTTGGATTATGGCGGAGAAGGGTTCGGGGCCGCCGGACCGGCCATTCCGATTGCATCCTCGGCGTGATCCGCCATCACCTGTCTTTCTCTCACTGACGCTCATCTCGGTCACTCCGGAGCTTTCGGGCTGCTTCACTCTAGCTCCTTCGCATTCGATTAACGTCTAGCCTTTTGTGTTCTGCCGCTGGACCCTGTGCTTCCGTCGGCGCCCCTCCAATCTCTGGCTCTCTCCTCGTCTTTCCTGCATTTTCAAGGGTACCACTGGCACACAGTGCACTGCTATGCTAGATCCGGAAGGAGGAGCCGAAAGCAGAGGCGGAGGCGGAAGGATAGTTGGTTCGATGGTCGATGTTCATGGTGGGATTGGAGGTGCGGTGCATCTGCTCCGTTTCTTGTGGTTCTTTCGTTTCGACGCTGCGTGCGTCGGGGGGGGCGGAGGGAAGGGAGAGAAAATGCTAGCGCGCAGATGGGGCAGGTCACGTACCGGGGACGCGTAGGTGTGTCTCCGCGCGGCGTACGGCACAGTAGCCCGGATGCGTCGGCAGGCCAGCGGAGCACCGAATGCTCATGGCCGTGGTGACGATGCGTCGGAGGCCATACCACTATTGGCGGCGTACAGATGTTTGGTCCTCCATCCCCCTCTCCTGCAGGCACTCGTTGTACGGGTGCCAATAGGACGCTTGACACTATTGTGTCGTCCCTGCGAACGGCCAAGTCGTGCGTTAGCGGGATTCCAGTAGGCGAGCCCGTCATCAGTAGAGTTTGGGAACTGGCGACGATTATTTCGGATTGACCTCCCTTAATCGCCGTCGGACAGACAATGAAAGACAACGAAAAGGACCTTTCCGTCCTGCAGGCATTGTTGGATCGACTGATTGCGCTTGGTGTGCTGGGTTGCAGTGTCGATTTGAAAGATTGGCTGGACCCATTTGTGCTGTGCGTTAATTCTTTATGTGGTCATGTTGCAGCTCATTACATGTGTCATCAGGAAAGTTAAAAGGGCGAACGACCAGTGTAGATCCTTCAGAAACCTCGGTCGATTCGCCCAGTTTTGCAAGTTCTTCATGAGCAAAAATGACAAGGAAAGACTTCAGCAAATCAAAGCCACGCTCGTTTCCGATACCCAAGAGTTTATGGTGCGCAGATTTATTTTTGCCCGTACAAGACCCGTCCACCCACTTCTTAAACAAGTTCACGGGAACATTTCCATCGGAATGTTAGCCGAGAATATCGCATCCAACGGTGGGCGACTCCTGAAGCTTTTCCGCAAAGTGCTCAATCTCATGCCAGGTAGTATCATTGACAGCAAAGTCACTAATGTGCTCGCAAGAGAAACTCTGTCGGCCCTGAAATGCGTCGCAGCCCGTTATAACGCTGAGAACCCGACGAATGCATGAAAGGCACCCGCGTTGGGATTATCCGCGACATTGTAGCGAAACTGTCCACCGTTTCCGATCCAGCGTGGCGTCTGGTGATCTTTAGCGGTTCAGCAGGATCGGACAAGTCGACGATTGCAAAGAGCGTCGCATCTGCCCTCGCAGATACACACATTCTAGCGGCATCATTCTTCTTTTCGAGGGACTATACGGAGCGCAAACAGATCACCCACGTTCTCAGCACATTGGCTCTTCGGAGATGCCGTTCACCGAGCCAAAAATGTTTTCTTTCGCTGAAGCCAACTTGAGGCAGGGGACTCAACGGCTGGAAATTTCTGAATGGGTTAGGATTGTGTTAAATCTCAAGCAGGGAAATTCCATCATTTCCCACCTGCACCGACCACAGCAAAGTCGCACGGGGCTCGAGACTTGTCCAGACAGGCCGGTAAACAAGCCGCTTGTAAAGCAAGGAGATAAAGGGTGACGTGTGGAAACAGAGCGCTCAAACTTCTGCGAGCCATTTCTTAGAGGGTGGAATCGGTACTTGCTGTAGAGAAGGGATGTCGCCATTCAAATACGTGAGAAGGGGGCGACATGGTGACAGAGACCATGAATTTTAGCTCCGTCAAGACCAACAAGACGGGTTTGGTATGGAACTACCGAGGTGTGGGTGGCTGCATTGGAGCGTAGAATGGTGCACGTCGGACCGGGCGTCTGTGGAGGCTTCTTGCTGACAGATATCATGAATGCTCATTTCTGTCTGTAGGAAAGCGATAATGCGGAGCCAGAGATCAATATGGCCTGCAACAGACCGAGACTCTGGGTTCGTGCTTGCCATGGCGTCTTGCAAAGATTGTAAATTGCTGGACGAGTGGCCCGTATAAATTGTAGCGAGTCCACGTTGACAAGGACATACCGTCTGTCCGCGTCTTCATTTTGAAATCAAGTAGCACGATATCAGTGTGCAGGCCAGCGCAGTGGTGTTCGACACACGTCATGTTATTGGTGGCCAACGCATTTGGAAATTAAGGAAAGTTCAGAACGATCATGGCAGAGCGACAAGTACGCTAGTGCGTGCGCTGTGTCAAGGACAAGCTAGGACGAGCTTGCCGGGACCCGGTTGTTCCACAATCCCAGTATGCAACAAATATGATGTCAAGCGCTTGCGTAGGAATGAATCTTCAATGCTCGGTGACAGGAGGACTGCAACATATCGGTGCCGACCATTGCGATCAGCGAGGCTCTGGTGTGTCACAATTAGGACATCCGGAGCTCGGTCGTGCCGGTGCTTACCTTGCAAAGGCTGAAGGATATGCACCAGCGAGTGACATGATTGCAATGGAGAGAAAATATGGGGTGCCACCGACCAGAGGGGAGAATGAAAATAGGATGCGGCCCTAAAGAATCAACATTGCAACAGCTGGCCAAACTTGATAAATTAACGACACTAGCAATTGCACCGATGCGCCGCAATTAATTTGAGTAGTTAGATGGAGTCAAATCGACGCAAAGGGAAAGGTCATCCCACATAGATCGGCCATAAGGAACTTGCCTCGACAAGTGAAGACCGCTCGGCCTGTGGGATATATGAGTACGTCTAGATCGAGAAGAACGTGAGCCGGAAATGTTTGACTCTACTCATTCAGCAAAGAGTAGATGATAGAGGGACGGGTCAATCGAGGTCAATTGTCTCTAAGGATATTCTTGCCATCCCGCTTGAGCGATTTGGTCCATGGGCGCTGGCTCGACTGGCGCAATTCACCATGTCAAGGCGGAAGAAGATCAGATGGAAGACGGCGTCTTGCATCTGATTTGATCCGGGAAGTGCCGAGGCTCCCGACAGCCTCGTTTTTTTCGCCAGAGATGCCACCTCCGACAAGAATGCCCATGCTCCCCTCTCCCTCCCCGTCAGAACAGAGTTCCAGGCACTGACAGATGACTCACCTCACCTCCCCGCCGCCGGCGCTCAATCACGCTTGCGCCGCCACCCTGCTGTCGCTGTCCACGCGCGCTTATTACCCGACGGCACCGCCCCAGGTATACTGCTGTCGTGCGGGGTGGAGCACGAGGCCGATCCCGCCACGGACGACTGGTGGGACGCGCGGCGGCCAGCTGTTGTTCCATTCCTCCCTTGGCCATCAGAACAGCCGCAAGACCGCACGGTGCCACAGCGCCCTTCGCGCAGATCCACGGGGTGCGGCGCCCGAGTGCACCCTCGCGCGCGCGCTGCGCGGGACGGGACATGCTGGGTTGGGTACGTCGACGGCATGGAGCGCACGGTTGTTATCAGGTTGGACGACCAGTATTTTCGCAAGCGGTCGGTGCTGAGGTTTGGCAACGCTGGGTGCGGATGTGTTGTCGATGGAGTTGGGTGTGCGGTCTGGTGAGTGATCTCCCTCTTTTCCTTCTCACCCACCAATCTATATTCTATTCGTCGTCGTAACCCTAATGCTAACGAATGCCCGGCTCCAGCGGTAATGCTCTCGGTGCGCTGCACATTCCGTGTCGCGCGCACCAGACCCGCAGAGGACCGGCGCACTACGTCTTCCTCCCCAGCGCGGTCTCACCATCAATAGAAGACACAGCCGAGTCGTCACAGTACGTGCTATAATCTTCTTCAATTTTTCCTAGTTCCTTTTCTTTCCCACATACTTTCCTCGTCACGCACACATTTTGCTTCTGTTCTGTTCACACCTGTCCTACTATCCCCACCCCGCTTATCCCAACTCAAATCTGGATTCGGCGTACTCACTCACCCACAGACCCACCGCTTCCACTTTGCCAACCCCGACGGACAATCTGTTCAGTGCCGAGTTTATCCAGAGCGTGGCGACCGGGCTGGATGAGTTTGTTGATATCGGGCTGTTCCGCGGGGACGCGGACTTGGACTTTGAGCGGGACTTTGGGAGGTGGTTCAACCCGGACGACGTCGGGACCGAGCTTGGCGCAGCTCGAAACGAAAACACGTCTCCACGCCCAGACACAAGCCCACCCCGCACGTAGGATCATGTCGCCCCTCTTTTGCTTCTCGAACGCGAACAGTCATCCTCGAGCGTGACCACCTGTATACGCTCGCGACCGCGGTTGGTCCCGAGAGCAGGAGGGTACTGTACGGAGACGATGCTAGAGCCGTTTGAGGGGGGGAGCAACGGTTGGGCGCAGGCTCAGGCTCGGGATGTGAGTGCCGGGGGAAGGTGTGTTCTTCTCTCTTCTTTGCTTCGTTTTGTGTGCTACTGCCCCTTGCGCTACATTCAAATACTCTTCTGATTCTATGCCCGCTTTCCTTGCTTGCTCATTCAGTCTCATTCCTTCCCTTCGTTGGATCTGATCGTGCCGACTGACTCTCGTGCAGCTGCCCGTAGTGCCCAAAACGATCAAGGCCGGAAGTAGAACTGGATTCGCAGTGACCGAGTCGTTGAACGTCTCTTTGCTCTTCTTTTCTTCCGCGCTCTTCTTCTCCCCCTTGTATCACCAGCTAATAGTGATACGTCCCATCACAGCACGCCCGACATATCGATAATGGACAACCCCTTGTCCACCGCGCTCCCGCTCGAGCCGATGGTGTTCTCGGACCGGCGTGCATGCTTCTTGGTCCCGGACTTCTTTGGGATGTCATACAGCCGGCAGCTGCGCGGACTGTAACCACCCATCAGAGCAGAGCTAGGCGGAGGCACGATCAATGCTTCTGTAAAAACTAATAAAAATGTAGTTTATCGGGCTCTCTCTACATAAACTTGCGGGAATCTAGGCCCGCCGTTTTTCATACCCTCCTCTCACAGTTGCTACTATTTATAGCGTCACATCTCGTTACATCTTTCTTTCTTGCAGCCACATCTAGACGAATCTGGGCTGAAATCTTGCACCTTGCGGCGGGTATCTGAGGCGGTCCCTGTCCCGCCGGATATTGCGCCAGGAGCATGTACTCCCGGTCGCGAGCACCTGGATTGGCCTCGGTGACCTTGCTATCGAAAATGCCGGACGAGAAACGAAAACGAGAATCGGCTAATCTCGGCCGCATCACCCGGCCATCCAAGGCAGTCAAGTGGAGTTGATGTGACACTGATGTGACACTGATGTTTTTTTTTTTTTTTTTTTTTTTTTTTGTGGAACGTTTGAGTAGGAGGAGCAGGAAACGCATTGCGTTTTCCTACTGGGCTGTTTCTAACGTCTCCAGAAACCCGCCGCCCGGTCATCGGACCGACCAAGTCGGCCTGTCCTCCCCGTTTATTGGTAGCTAGGGATAAATATAACCTAGCCGACAGAGTGCCACCCGGGGAAATGCGCAAACGCACACGCACCCGAACTAGTCGCCGTGCGCCGTGTGGGGCTTGAGTTGGTCGCTCCGGCCCACAGGCAGCCTTCATCACGATCAACCCACACCCACTAGAACCCCGGTCACCCCGGTAAAATCCTCAGGGTGTCTGTCTTCGTCCATTAGTGTTCCTTTCCAGGTAGTTAGCACTAAGGATTTATTTAAGGACTTCTTGCCCCATTTCCTCGCGTCTGTAAGTAGGCAGTCTAGTTCGAGCCTATTATTTATTGTCTTTCTCCACCGGTTAGAGATCTCTCGGTCGGACGCGCCGCCTTGCTCTCGGATGACCCGCTCGTTCCTCAATTTCCAAATTAGGTATACCGATTCTGACATGAGGATGCGATACAGTCTGGACGACCCCGCGTCTCCTTTCTTGATGGCGCCGCACGCCATGATTTCTCCAAAGGACGGTCTCATTTCACTTTTAGTCTTCATTTTCCATACTTCGCTTGCGAGGTCCCATATCTGGGATTGACCCGGTGCGTCACATCTTGTTAGAATATGTTCCATCGTTTCTAATACTCCGCACGTTCTGCAGTTCTCCCGATCTTCAAAACCTTCTATTTTTTTCCAGTGGTCGCCTACTTTGTAACCGTTGTGCAGGGTCATCCACATGAAGTAACGTACTTTCCGGGTGAAGTCTTTATGTTTCGTTGCCTTCCAGATCGCCGTTGCCGGCGTTGCCTCGTTGTTGAAGTCGCTGGCTGCTCCTTGGGCTAGGCCCATGTTTCTCCTCGTTGCGGGTCTGTCTAGTGCTTCTTGGTATGCCATGGTTTCCGCTCTTCTCTGCCTGATTATTTTATATGCCAGGGATTGAGTCATTGCTTGGAGTTTTGCACCCGGTAGGACTAAGTCTTCTCTAATCGTCATGTCGATCATGTCCGGGGAAGCTTTCAATCGCCCCCCGTCTGCGAGCTTGTCAGCTGCCTCATTACCCTCGTCACCGGCATGTCCCTTGACCCAGCCGAGGTTCGTCTGTGCTTTACGTTCCCGTAGTCTCGCTACCGTCGTTTTAATTAGGTCGCCGTTTGCTACCGTCATATAGCCTTCATCTTCCCATCTTCCGAGATTGGTCGTGAGGCCTTCGATCATGGTTAAGGAATCACTTTTAATTGTGAGAGGTACGTCTTTCGGGCAGCTCTCTATGCATGCTTTAATTGCTAGTATTTCGGCAGACTGGTTCGACGGTCCCAGTTCATCAGGGATCCGTATCTCCATGTTGCGGACATCTCCCGCGCCAAAGAAGACGCCGCTTCCGGCTCTGGCATCGTCCATACCGTTGTCCGTGGCCGAGCCGTCTGTGTACGCTACAATTTCCTCCTCGTCTGGTTCTGGCTCTCTTCGGCTATCTGGAGCCTCGTCCCCGCTTGTTGCCTTATCGGTGAATATGCGAAACGCGTCCGCTAGCGACCCATTGGTTGTTACTCGTCCGTCGAAGACTCTCGTGTCTTCGTCCGGTGGGGGTACATCTTCCATCTCCGCCTCCCAGTCTTCTGGTTGGGGGAGCAGCGGGTTCCATTTGGGGAGGAGGGAGCTGAGCATGTCCCTTGCTCTTCTCATACATCGGTTCGGGTCCCTGCAGCCTGCGCCCCGGAGTTCCACACACGCCGTGCAGCGACAGTTCTTGCCGTCTTTATGCCTCGCCGTTTTCAGTCGTAGTGTGAGGGACTCCGCGTCTCCGGTGCTGTACATGTTGTGGATCTTTTTTAGGCATCGTATGACCTCTTTGTGATGTTGACCGCCTGTGAATAGTGTTCTCGACGCCGTCGACTTCTGGTGGAACCAGATTGGCATTTCTCGCTGGATATTTCTGGCAATGGCAAGTCCATCCAGTCGTAGGGCGTGGTTGGTGGCGACCTTTACCATTGTCGCTAGATCGGGGTTGAGCTCTGTCACCTTGGTGTCCCAGGATTGTAGATACATATTAACCCGTATTTCCATATCAACATTTGAGTCCGCCTCTTGTGCCTTCTTGGCCAGCAGTTCGTCGGCTACAAACGCCCACAATGGTCTTTCGTCTCCAAAACTCAGGTATGACTTTAGCCATGTCACCGCTATCGCCTCATTCCTTGCGACGATATCCAATAGGCCCTTACCGCCTTGGTCAGCGGGTGCGTAGACGGTCTCCTGATTAACGGTGACACTGGTTTTTTCTGCCCATAGGAATTTCCTGATCCTCTTTTCCAACCGGGTCTCAACGTCTTTCGGCATCCCTTGGACCTTCGCCATGTACTGGGTCATGCCGCCTACCACCATGAGGATGATGAGGCGTCGGCCCTCCATCGTCGGGTTCCCTTGTTCCCATTGCTTTAGGGAGTTGTCAATTTTCTCAATTGTGCGTGCCCAAGTTCCGACCTGGTCAATTCCGTTGCCAACCCAAGCCCCTAGGGTTCGTATTGGTTCATTCTCTTTTGCAATTTTTATATGTTCAGGGATGGCTGTGCCGTCGATACCGTTGACGAAACGGTTCGCTCGAACTCTATCCCGGTGGGTGATCGAACCTATTGGTATCATTTCCGTCTTCCCAATATTAAATTTAGCCCCCGATGCCGTGCACCATTCGTCGAGCACCTTGGTCAGTGTTCCAAAGTCGTCACTGGAGTCTAAGTATACCATGGTATCGTCCGCAAACAGTGTCGCGATTAAGGGTTCGTCTTTGCCCTTAATTTTTATCCCACTGAGGTTGGACTTGCGCAGGGATTCCGCCAGTGGCTCAATGGCCAAGTCAAACAAGAGGCAAGACAGTGGGTCCCCTTGCCGCACTCCTCGTGATACGCGGAAGGGGTGCTGGCTCTTCTCGCCATTTACCATCACATACGTGAAGGCATCACTGTAGAGGGATTTCACCGTGTTAATAAACTCATCTGGTATGTCGTAACTCTTGAGCGCTTTCCACAAGTAGTCGTGCTCAATTTTATCGTAGGCCTCCTCTTGATCCAATGCCACTATTAAGCCGTTCGTCTCCGTCGCTTCCGCCAGTTCAATAATTCGCTTTGTGAGCCAGATCTGGTCGTAGATGTGGCGCCCTGGCACAAATCCTGCTTGGTTCGGGTGTATTAGGTCTGGTGCAATCTCTGCCAGTTTCACAGTGAGAGCTTTCGTGAAGATCTTATAGTCTGTGTTAAGTAGTGATATAGGACGGTAGTTTGCGATGTTCGACCTGTCATTTTTCTTATACAGGGGGCACATCCAGCTTTCGGAGAAAGCGGTACCCTGTATCATACCGTGGATTTCAATGTCATTGTACACTAGCTGGAGCGCTCTCAGAATGTCGAACCCAGGTTTTTCTAATGACACCGCGGTTTCGTACCTGGCGTCTAGAGTTTTCCAGAACTCGTACGTGAACCCGTTGAGGCCTGGCGCCTTGTTATTAGCGGATAATTTAAGTGCTTGCTTGACATCGTCGCGTGTCAGCCTTCTACTAAGAGTCTGTCTCTGGGATGTGGTGACTCGGCGAGCTGTCCTTGCCAGTACCACTTCTATTGTGCGGTCTCGGATATCGGGTGCGGTCTCCCTCCGGTCTTTCTGAATTTTGTTGTGGTAGTTCCTTGCTAGTGTCGCCATCTTTTTGGAGTTGGTCTCATAGGTGTATTGCGCTGGATCACAGTCGGCCGTGCCTTTCAGTAGGCGGTGGATTATATCTCTCGGTTTCTTAGGTCTATTTATCATAGACCAGTACCTTCCTATGACTTCGCCTTCGAGTCTGTTGCGTACTTGCGCTGTCATTCTGGCTTCCCGGAACCGTTTCCTGTGTAGAGCAGCCAGTTTGTCTGTGAGTACCGCCCCGGATAGTTTGATCTCTTCCTCTGATAGTGTGGGGTCTTCTAGAATTGCTTCCAGCTTTGCCTCCGTTTCGGCGATCTCCTTGTTCATCTTGGGTACTACAATCTTAGCTAGACGGCGCGCCTCATCGTACACCTCGTCTTTCCAGCTCTGCCAGATAGTTTGTGCATTATGTCCTTCGTCACGGATTTCCCAGATAGCAACCGCCTCAAGTCTTCGTACCAGCACTAATCCTTTTTCGTGAGCAAATTTTTTGAAGGCCGGGTGTTGTATTATATACAGTGGGCATACCCATCTCCCGTGTCCCAACGTCGGCGCCTTCTCAGTGGTTAATTTCACCGTGACCATTCGATGGTCAGTCTTGATTCCTACGGATTCTATCTCCCACTCATATGCCTGTTCCATTAGGCTACGTTTTATGTATATGCGGTCTATCCGAGACTGGGAGCCTGTATGTACTTGGTGGTACGTATACGCCTTTGTCGTCGGGTAAGTGTCTCGCCAG
This sequence comes from Mycena olivaceomarginata, assembly GCA_029378375.1. NCBI lineage: Eukaryota > Fungi > Basidiomycota > Agaricomycetes > Agaricales > Mycenaceae > Mycena > Mycena olivaceomarginata. The sequence goes on along the minus strand of JARKIC010000405.1, from coordinate 108,409 downwards.
CCATCTGTGAGACTAAGATATTCTTTAAGGTTATCAAAAGCGGAGACAGCGCTGTCTGGGTCTTCATGTGCTGGGAGTCTGTCAAGGGCGTCTTCCACGAAGTTCATATCACCGCCTAATACGTCTGGTTTTTTGATCCTCGGGTGTGACTCAAACCATTGTTGTATTGCCAACCAGAAGGCCGCGTTTTCTCCCGATGCATTCGGTGCGTACACACCTAGGATGGACAGCGAGGTCCCATCGTGTTGTGTAGTCTCGAGGATCATGGCTCACCCAGGTATTATTTCCCGGGTTATAATACCATCGGTCTTCAATTGTCCCTTGCTAATAACTATCGCCACGCCATTCGCGTTTGGGGTGTTAGGGTCCCGGGAGAAGTGCACTAGCAGCTGTCTTTTGTAGACGGTGTTTATGCTGTTGAGTCGTTCCTCGTCCAAGTGTGCTTCCCCCACTATGAGGATACCTAATCTTTCGTGGCTTATGATCTGGTTTAGCCTCCACCATTTGTTATCGTTGTGGTGTACGTTCACATTGCCGTTCCCGCGTATATTCAGCGCGGCAATTTTGATTGAGGCCTTCGTTGTCTTTTTCCCCTTCGGCTTGGGTACTGCGGAGTTGTGCCTTACCGGCTGCGCTGGTTCTGTACTCGGGTTGTTAATTTCCATCATCCGCGGAGGGGGTGGGATCGGTAGGTTTCTCCAGGTCTCGTCCTGCGCGTCCATTAACATGAATGTGGGTAGGTCATCCTCCGGCGCTGAGCCTGACGTGGTTCAGCACTCCCCCCTTGGGTTCCCCTGACAGGGGAAAGCATGGCCCCGCCATTCCGGTGAGCGCTGCTCGCGTTGTGCGCATCCAGGGTGCTTGCAGCACTTGGACTGGTCTCGCCAGTATCACCTCTCCCCGTGGGGTCGGTCATCGCACTTGCAGTGCGGAATCCGCTTGCAGCGGTTTCGTCCGGATGGACTGGGCCTAGTTGCACTGGCCCGTGGGGAGCGTGCAGCTCTCCGACATCGAAGATGTCACCCCTTGCAGGGGTTGCGGTGGTCGGTTCATCATCGGATATTCCTGGCATGCTCCCCACTGACGGTTCATCACAAGTAGGAATATCCTCCGAATTTCCCACTGCGTGTTCCCCACCCGAATGGGCGCCGTCATTGAATGTATGGTCGCAGGGGCCTATGTGACCACCGTCTCCTGCGCTCATTCCGCTATTTGCCATGCCTGTAAAAGAAAAAGAAAAACCGTTAGTATTTGAATTTTTGGGGGGGGTTGTGGATACTATAATTTTTGGCAGTTTCCTTCCTCGTTCTGCTAAACGAGGATTTCAACTGCCGGTAGGGGTTGGCTAAGGTTCGAGCCCCGTGCCTCTTGGGGACACGGTTCTCTCCTCTTAACCTGCCAGGACTGCTGGCCGGCGGACCCCAGCTTAAATAAGCTCCGCCGTTGCATGGTATTTAGGACGGTGAAGTTACCGTCCCTCGGAACCATACTAACCGAACCTTCCCCGTTTCCTGTCCCGCAGGTAGCAGCAAGCGGCGGTAGATTTGGCAGGGTCGGTTTGCGCCTTTATGGGCGTCTTCTTCCAGTCCCAGAACTGGTGTTTCTCCTACTTATTCGCATATGGGCTCAACGTTGAGAGAAGAGGGGAGGAGATTCATTCGCAAACGATAATTAGTTTACATGAGCTATGGCGAAAGACGGTGGGTATCAACTACATGGTGTTGTAGTTACTCCGTATGATATCGTCCATGCTATATGCGCGCATAGTGAGGGAACAGTAGTAGATTAAGTCAGATCTGCTTGTTTACGCGGCACCCGGCTAGAAGCGGCGGCGACGTTGGTTGCGTCCGCGCGAGGAGGAGGGTGCGTCATCGTGCGGGCGGGCCCCGGGTTTGCCTTTCACCAGGGCGAGGATGCCCTCCCTTCCAGGCTTGAGGACGTCCTTCGCGCCGACAAAGTCCGTCAGACTGCGGTAGGGGCAGGTGTCGGAGCGGTGGTCCTCGAGCTTGCATATGTAGCATAGCGCGAGGCGGCGGATGTTGTCGCCGGCGGCACGGTTGGGGCTGCCGATGGGGGTGAACTCGACAAGACCAGAGGCGAACTTGGTGTTGCGGAAGAGGTCGCGGAACCTCTCCCACGTTGCGTGGTCCGTGGTGAACGGGCGCCCGTAGATAACCCAGATGGGCTCGGTTGGGCTTTCCAAGTACGTGGCGCGAATTGTCTCCGCAAAATCGAAGACTCTTTTATCCGCTGAGCCAGGTTCGTTCTGGGTGGCGTGGGCGATGGCGGTGCGCAGTGGCCCCTGTTCAAAGACGTGGACAGCGACCGCACCACGAGGGATGGCTGCGGAGAGCGGCGCGATGGAGTTGCAGCGGAATTGGCCGAGGCACCAGGATTGTCGGCCCATGTCGACCTTGCTGACGTGGACGGTGAGGTCCTTGTTGCACGCGATGAGTTCGTGTCTCGCCACCGAGTCTCGTACTTCCTTTGTGGTGCATTGGCCGACGAGTACCCACGGCGGGTGGTAGAGGGGGATTACCCGCGAAGTTCGCTTTGTTGGCGTCGTCGGCAGATGGGGGGTAGATCGCGATCCCCCCAACGCCGGTTACCCGCTCCAGTTGCTTGGCAAGGTCGGTCGCCGCGTTCCGGTATCGATTATGGAAGTGGTGTCCGCCCAGGAAGGGCATGAAGAGGATAAATCGGTCGGGGTCGCTGGCGATGAGGTCGACGACGCGTTGGAGCGCGTTTGTCATCATCGTCTCGTGCGACATGACGAGGCGGGCACCGCCGCCGGCGTGCTTCTGGAAGGGGACTCCGGCGTGGTCGTCTGGGCCGGTGGGGTTGAAGCCTTCGTACGGGACGTGGGGGTCTTTGTCGTGGTGGGTCGGGGCCTTCGCACCAAAGCCGGGGTCGTGCACGAGCGCCCCGTAGTCGGTGTTGTCTTCCATCAGGACGTCGGAGTGTGCAGAGGCTGCGGGGGATACGGAGCGGCTCACAGGGGGGAGCGATGCGGGCAGAGAGGGTGCCGGTGAGACGGATCCGGAGTGGTTGGGTAGGGATGCTGCTCGTGCCCGCGGGGTAGTTGGCTGGGGACGTACGCTGTTAGTCTCGTGTTCTTCAGAGCTATATGTATTTACTTGTTCTGTGTCCGGGGAGAGTTCTCCCTCCTCGAGTTCTTCCTCGGTGAAGGCCAAGGGGGTCACGGAATGGGTGACGAGGCCGCTCTGGGATCCGTGCGCGAGTTGGTATCCGAGGCTGAAGGGGTCGTCGTCTGCGTTAAGAGAAGAGCCGCTGGGAGTGAGCTCTTGCGGGTGGCGATTCGGTCTTCGGGTGACCGGAGGTAGTGCTGGGTGCGTGCAAAGGAGCTGTCGTCCGTGTGCTCGACCTTGCGGGTTTTCGCGGGGGTGGTGTTCTGGGGGTTGTCGACCTCCAGGGCTGACTGAGGAGAGGGAGGGTGGGTGGGTGGGTAGGAGAAAGGGCGCCGGGACCTTTGTGTCTGGTCGTGTATCTTGTATTGGAGCACTCGTTATGAGGGGCGAGTTTGCATGGCTTTTACCGGTTATTAGCTTCATGTATGATAATAGAGATTATGCAGTTTCTACATTATGCTGCACGCTACGCGCCCGGTGTTACCCCCAGTTCCGTCTCCCTGGTCGCTGAATTCGGTTTAGAGCGTCGCTTGAGCGGGGCGCGTTTGCGATCATCGCTTGGTCCCTTGTCGCACGGGCCTCACCACGCTGGGATCCGCGGGTGCAGGCATTCTGCGGTCTGGTGGTCTCCAAGTCTGCATATGCGACACGGCGCATCCATCAGTCGTTCGTGCTCTATGCGCACCTTCGTTAGCTCGATCTCGTCATGTTTATGCACCGGGGGGCTTTCGCCGAACGTACCAACGTGCGGATGGTGTTCTTTCTCCTTTCCGGGGTTAGGCTAGCAGCGTCGGCGTCACGGCTCTTTATAACTTGCTTAGTGGTAGTGTGTCTGATCGTCGTTGGCGCATGGCCGTCGTTCGGGCTAAGGCGGATAGGCGGATAGGCGTTAATAATGCGCATGGTTTTGTTTTGTGCGGAGGAATCCGCTGCGCTTAATTTTCGTGGGGTCAGAACGCTTATGCGGTCTCGGACCGCGAGTCCGATACTCGCTCGTGAAGGCGTCTGCCACGTATGCGGCAGCGTAGAGCGATAGGGGGATGGGTTGGGGGAGGACATACATTAATACGCCGTCGGACTAGTCGACGGGAGGCCTGCGTCTAGGTGTACATGAACTGTGACTGTGTGTGTGTGTGGCTTCATTGGCGTTGCGGAGAGTCCTGCGTGACCTCGAAGGCGTCTGTTCGAGGGGGGGGTGGCCGTCTCCTGGTCCACAGGAGGTGCGGATCGGGAGGGGCATTCTATAGTGCCGCAGGCGGCAGTTTGGGCTTGCAGCGCTACTAGTTTATGGTAAGATTCCACGGGCAGGCATGCGCTCCGGGAATCTGGTTTTATCGACCACTTCCCCTTGCAGGGGGCCCGCGGGGCGGCGGGTGGGGTGCTTGCAGCTCCCCTACGCTGCTTGCAGCAGCGGAGGTCGCCCCGCGCCCAGAAACTGCCCCCACGCCCAAGGACATGGTGGTGGTAACTGGTCACGAGACCCCCCCACTGATGTTCCCTGTTGCCAGAACCGTCCATTTTGAGAGCGGGTGGGAACATTTTTTGAATAGAGACAGGCAATCAACGTGAAATCATTGAAATCAACCTCTTTTCGGATATAGTGACCTAGGGCTCTGTATATAAGTCCGGTTTATAAACCAGTGTTTATAAACCAGTTTTTAAATGGTCGGGGCGAAATGGCTGTTTTTAATTTACTTCGGCTACCGGGCCGTCGGCTATCACTCGCCAGAAAATTTTCCTTTCGCCTCCATCTTCGGCGTCGCTGGGCAAAATGTCCGGCTCTGGGGCGACCTACTATGACGAAGAACTAAAATACCTCTACCGTTGCTCAAGAACTTAAGTACCCCGATGTCATCCCTGATCGACAACACTTGAGGTAAGACGCAATGGGGTTGACATAATGTTGCCGTTCTTCAGAGATCTGTTGTCGGACAAACCTGTGCAGGACGCTGATGCCATTCACGGCCTCGCAGGATGGTCAGAGGGGAGTGCAGGTGGGGTTGGCAAGGGGAAAAAAATGGACAAATACTACTGTCTGGGACGAGGAGGCCGAAAAAATTGTATTTTAGCAGCCTCGGTTTAAAATCCGGTTTATAAACACACTGTTTACAAACCGGTATTTAAAACACGTTTTTAATTGCCCAGGAATTATATACAGAGCCCTAACATAGTCCGGGGTGCAGTCCGGGCATGGTGAACTTTGATCTATGTCTTCGTCTTTTGTACGTCGGGATTGTGAAATCGAATAGAGCAACCTACCTATTTGTATCCCTTAGGTATTTTTCATGATATCAATATTTAAGATATAGAAAAGTCGGACGAAAGAAGTGGTATTTGTTTGTGCCAAATAACACGGTCATTCCCTTCTCGGCATTCAGACGCGTCTATGCGCATACTGTCGCTTCCATTCAACTTATTGCTGTGTTGTCATCCTCTTCCTACTTCTACGGCTTTCTTGGTTTCATCTTTCCCTCTGGCTCTTTTGACACTACGGCAGTTGGTACACTTCCCTTGCCTGCTTCTTCCTGTTTGAATTCTTTCAACCACATGCGTCCGGAGCTCCGTTGAGCTAAATATCTGATGACCCTGCTCTGTAAATCCTTGAAACAACTGCCTCACTGGTCAGCTGGACACCCGGAATTATGTATTTTTGTTTCTTGTCCCAGTTGGCTCTCTGCTCCCGTAAGGTTGTGTTTGAAGCAAAAAATGTATAAAAGGGGCCCTGTTCAGGCTGGTTCAAATCATCCTCTCCATTCAACCCACATTCACTCACTGATACCAAACTTTTGAATCCAAACTACAATGGCTGGTATGTTCGGTCCCAGAGACATGACTGACAAAATTATTGACAATTCTATCAGGATATGTAAAGCCCCGACTTCGTGGCTATTCTATGTTGCACTCTTCACAGTGCATTCACCTCCTTTTATCTCTCTCTTTCACGTTGCTATTCAGCACTCTTCTTGGTTTTTTTATCGGTCCTTCCATGCCCAGCACCAGTATCCACAACAGTCTTTATTTCTCAACCTATCTCTCGGGGTTTCTGACCCTCTGGGGCTTGATTATCCCTGCGGTTGTCATCTTCTTTCAATTTCACAGACTCTTGACCTTCATTCTCAGTTCAATGGTTTCCCTCCGTAAAATTCAAGCCTTCACATCTATTCAATTTGTTCGCGTGTCGGTTTCACCACTCTCACACTGCCCATATGCACATCGACCGCCTCCGCCACACACCGGGCTATCACAATCACAAATCCCAACCTAATGTTCCGCCCAATTTCCCGATGATGTGGAAGCACATTAATAGTCCAACTTTGATCTTTCTTCGCGCTCTGTACTTGCTCTGCGCATCATCCACCTTAACTTCCATCCACTGCTTCAGTGCGGTCAAATAATTCTACTTCAGGAAATACAACTCAACCCAATCTGGTTAGTCAAAGACCGCTTTTCCATTTTTATTCAAGTTGAACCGAATGCTCCATTTTAGATAAGAGCTTGGTGTACCTTGACCACACTCCAGTTATGAGGCTTCGTGGTGGTAGTAGCTCAGACGATGAAGATGACGATTGCGGTGAGTAAATTAATCTATTAATCTCTTACCCAAACTTGAACCAAACATTCTTGAAGATTCAGATAGTCCCGGTCCCTCTAATCACAAGCGCAATCTCACAGCTAACCACTCTCGGAGTCGTAAATCAGCTGTCAAGGCCATGGACCGGACCTCGAATACAACAGAGCCTGGCATCCAGATAACACTAGGGAATCCGAGCACACAGAATCCAAACAAGACCGGGATCTATGTTGATCGTGTTGTCAATCTCGACTCTGCCCCCGAAGTTTGGGAAGTTCTGGATGAACGTGTGGCCTACATTCTGGATGTTTCGGATACTCCAGGATGTCTTGAATTTCAACACAAGGTTCAGACAATCGATGCCATGGTCAAAAAGCAGGTCTGTCTTGTATTTCGGTGCTATGACTTTCAACACTCTATATTTAAATACCTCATTTCAGTGTCAGGATTCGCTTTCCGGCCCGACTGGATCCAAAACCAAAAGTCTAGCTCAAGTCATCATTCTTGAAGACGAAGATGACTGGCCAATGATCATGGACTGTCGCCGGTCCAACCTCAGCTGTGGTGGTTTCTATACGTGTTCCCTTGTAGATGAAGACTATCTTGATAGCTTTGAACGGTGTGGGACTGACTCTCAAGATTTTGTTTCGGCACCGATTCGCACAGCCAAAATGGCAGAAGCAGGGAGCCTCGTTGTGATTGCAACAGAGTACCTTTTTTTTCTTTTTCTTTCTTGTGATACAACCTTCTCATGAATATTCCCAGGTTTTATCACAGTGTTTGCTCAAAATACTGCCAAGGAACATCCAAAGATTCTGACTTTCCGTGCGGTGGCCATGCCATCATGCGCAAATACTCCGAGGTGGTTCAAAGTTCCAAGTGACATCAAAGTTTGTGACACTTACTGCTACAGGGATCCGTCAATGGGAAGTCTTACTTCATTGGATGCTCAAATTGGTCAAGGAATGACTCAGTCATTCACTGGTTCACCAAAATTCCGCCCTCTGTTCGAGAACTGATTCTGCGAAAAATATTTTGTAGTGAAGAAATTGAAGTGGATGATGACGATGTTGTTTTGGGGCCATGTCTGCAGATAGTTCATCCGTCACATTTGCCCAAAAACCGTATATGTTGTGAGTCTCTGAGTCTACTATTCAACTTACTTGGCTCAACTCATCCGTTAAGCACGAACTCATTTCCGTGAGGGTAAACACGCCCCTGGCACACTGATCAAGCAAATTTGCCCTGCCAAACTCCTGATTCTTGTTCCTGTTGAAGAAGGCAACATGCGCGCCATTATCATCCCGGCAGCTGGCCGGCATCACAATCATCCGCTGTTCCCTCGGAGGAGGGTGCCCTTTGCTGCTGCCAGTCAATACGATCAGTGTATCGATGGGACAGGCACAGTCGGAGCCACTACCCTTCGCGTGGATAAATGTGGGCCTAATCTCTATCCTTATGTGCAGTCTGACAAATGCATTTTAAGCGGTAAGTACTCGGTGGTTGCTCAATGGAAAAATCCCGCAAGAAATCCACCCAAGCCTGATCGATACCCGCAAGAGACGCCAGTCTGTGTTCAACAAGAAAGTTCAGAAATTCCCTTACAGGACAGGTCTAAAAGGTATGAGCAATCTTGATATTCAGCCAATCCATATCTAAACAGCTGGCACATTTAGCGGTGTGGCATGAGTTTGAACTGGACCGAGCTCGTGAAGTTGGGCAGCGCTATATTCATACGGTCAATACATTGGCTGATGATACTCATTTCATTGTTACGGTGAGCCCTGAGCTTGCAGCCTTGACGCTCGAAGCTTCCTGGATCATGGTAGACACCACATTTGCTGTCGTTCATGGGATTACCAACAAATGGAAGCTTTTGGTGTGGTTGAATGGTCTGGACCGGCGTGCGTACCTTGCTGCTATTCGGGTTGATGGAAATTGATTATATCTTGGTTACAGGTACTGTCATAGGCCGAGTCTGGAGTAACCGTGGGACTAGGGAGGCCTTTGTCCTGGTCTGGAATGGCATCTTCGAGGCTATTCAAACAATTATGGGCCAAAGTCTCAACTTCAAGGTTTTTTCAAAGTTGTCCTCTCTTCTTGGGGCGCTTGGGGATTCCGAGGGTGCTCAAGCACAAGCTCTTGGTGATGTGATAATTTTGCGTCGGCTGAACCTGAAGGCGGTCGATTGTGTAGCCACAGTCGATGTTGACCCCATCCTCATGTTTGTGTGGAAGACTTGCCTTGTGCAATTCAAACGGTGTGTTGCATTTCAAACTTAGGCCGGTTACTGAGTGACTGAATGACTTCTTCAGCGGTGTGTTTGCATTGGAGACGTACATGGACAGTCTGCAGTTTCAGTATCTTCTCTCGTTTCCATACTTGGAGACAGATGCAGACATTCAAGAGTATTACACATTTTGCAGTGAATCCCAAAACACCAAACTGAAAGGCAAGTTTCAGTTTGAATTTCACTCTGTGGCTCATTCTTCTATTAAGCCTGGTGGACTCACAAAGTCAGCTACTCATGGTTGCTACCCTCACTGAACCGCCAACTGAGCCGAATGAGCCCCAAATTTTGGGATCTAACACCATCTGATACAAATCCGATTGAAGGCTCGCATGCGCACAACAACCAGGTGAACAAAACAAATGCTACATTACTCGAGGCAATTTTGAGGTCTAGTCAACAAGTCACAAATTTCATGTCACTTACCTTGGATGTTATAGTGCACGGGAGTTCGATGGCGAGAATGCCCGAATTATCAAAGCATCCCTCGAATCTGGGATATGGGAGAATGGGAATAATTCCCTCCGTGCCAGATTCTCTTCCCAAGCTGCTCGCCACGCGAGGTCACGACAGAAGAAGGCGGAGGTAAACTCTGATCCAGCAACCAAAGGGCTTTGATCTCGTCTGAAGGCCACCGAGAAATCATCCAAGGAAAAGGACTTGGAGCTACAGCGTCTAAATGCTTGCCTCAATGATTTTTCCCGCCCAGTTGCCAGCTCCAGCCGGAAGCAAATTGAGAGTTTCACTCCATCCCGTGGTAGGTCCCTTGAATTTTTGACAAGCTTTGGTTACTGAGGATTGGAGCAGCTGGTCCAAATCACCAAAGCAGTAAGTCCGTTCATTTTGTTTCCACGTCCAATATCTGATTGATCTATTACCAGCTCCTCAATCACACGAAATCATTGATTTGGACAACTCTCCACCACATACAGCTTCCCCAATGAAGGCATTGAACTTTTTCCCTGGGTCGCGACACATGACTCCAATTCACTATGCAGCAGCCCTCAATTCCGATGTATTGGACTATACATTGAACACCATCGTCGAAGAACACCCTAAGTACCCGATTGATGGGGATGATGAGGTCCTGGCATCAGATCCATACCCTACACCACTTTCCCGGTTGACTTAGTTTGATCATAGAATGTTTGTTCTGTCCTTTCAGTCCGATAGCATAATACAAGATGTTGGTATTATTGGTTGAAAAAGCGCGTTAAATTAGCTCGTGGCATCCAATATTTGGCCAGAATATGACTCTGAGAGGTCCAAACAGTGTCTTTGTGAAGTGTCTTTCAATTCCAGCTGCAATTGAGCACGCACTGAAGTAAATTTCCGAGCACAGCCTAAAATTACCTTTTTGGGAGAGTGATGTTCTCGATGAGAGTGTGAGTGTGATTCGCTAGTGGCATCCGATATTTGGCCAGAATACGACTTCAAATGGTCCAAACAGTGTCTTGGCAAAGTGTCTTTCAATTCTAGCTGCAATTGAGCACACACCGAAGTAAATTTTCAAGCACAGCCTAAAATTACCTTTTTGGGAGAGTGATGTTCTCGACGAGAGTGTGAGTGTGACTCACTAGTGGCATCCAATATTTGGCCGGAATATGACTTCAAATGGTCCGAACAGTGTCTTGGCAAAGTGTCTTTCGATTCTAGCTGCAATTGAGCACACACCGAAGTAAATCTTCAAGCACAGCCTAAAATTACCTTTTGGGGAGAGCAATGTTCTCGACGAGAGTGTGAGTGTGATTCACTAGTGGCATCCAATATTTGGCTGGAATATGACTCTGAAGGGTCCAAAAAAGCGTCTTTGTGAAGTTTCTTTCAATTCCAGCTGCCGTTGAGCTCACACCGAAGCAAAATTTCGAGCATAGCCTAAAATTACGGTTTTGGGAGAGCAATGTTCTCGACGAGAGTGTGGTGGCATCCAATATTCAGCCAGAATATGAGTATAGAGGATCCAAGCAGTGTCCTTGAGAAGTGTCTTTCAATTCCAGCTGCAGTTGAGGATATGCCAAAGCAAATCTTCAAGCACACCCTAAAATTACCTTTTTGGGAGAGCGATGTTCTCGACAAGAGCATGAGTGTTGCACATTTTTTGGCATCCGATATTTGAATCAAACTCAAGTCCAAGAGCTGACAAGATCTTTGCTTGATTCTACAGAAGATCTTTACACTAATGCGGAGTAGGTAGGAAATCCTTCATTTTCAAGACCCGCCCCGCCGTGTCTCTCTCAATTTTAAGCCCATCAACACCACCAACGACAAGATCCACCATCCACCTCAAAACCAGCTCTAGACACTTCCCATTGCTGTTCCACTCAGCCCTCACCTTGTTTACCCAGACCGAGTGCTCCTCCTTTTTGATAGACTTCACCATCTCCTTCATCCGGCTCTCCAAAATTGCTCGCTGGGTATGATCAGCGTTCCGGAAAACATTGGGCTCCCCAATCACGATGGCCTTGCTGGGACCATCGTGGTCAGGATGATGAACAAGAAATATAAGGTTGGCGTGATGATCGTGAGCAGCCCAGTCATTCATCGACGCGGTGACCGGTTTTTCCATCCAAACAAATGCAAGCCCCAATGTGATCACGGCGTCATGGCGGGGGTGCTTTGTGAATTGGGTCATGGTGGAGAAAGGTTTAAATGGGATAGCTTTCATCTTCTTGTTGTTGGTCGTGAAGAAGATAGGCTTAGGGAAAACCTGCGCCAACAGTTGTCAGCTGAGATTTTGGATAATATGATTATATGATTCAACATACCGTGATACAACCATTTGGATTTGCAGTAGCGGCTTTAGCCAGCTTCACAAGAAAAGGAATAGATTTTATTCCCTTCCCATTTGTCTTGGGGATCTTGGCCAGGATTTCCGAAGTATCAAACGGTGCGGCAATGGAGAGAACTACTGGTATTGAGATAGCTAGTTCAGCTTTCTGATCAGGAGAGGCTGCTGCACCAATCCGGAATGAGGCCCGGTCTGCTTTGCTCAACCGGTGCTTTGCTGCTTTCGCTACAAGTGCCCACATCAGATCCATATCCACACCATCATCCACGCCATAGTCATTGAGATCTGCAAGTTGCTGTAGCAAATCAGTAAGCTCCTGGTGGTCCTCGGGTGACAGATGCTTTTTGCTGGCCTTGCTGAGCAGCCTGTCAATATCCCTGTCCAAATCAGTCTTTTCGTACTTGGGCATGTGGATGACGGAGGCACAAACAGGCTGTAAAAATGTCACGTTGTTGATGCCAACCATTGATCTGATGTCTGGACAAGCCCACACTATTGGCCGAGGTTGCATCTCGGCTATCCATCATTTTCGTTTTCGTAGACATTGATCTGATGTCCGGACTGCTGGCTTAAACCCACGGCCTGTGACTGTCAAATTAACCGATGTTGCATCGGCTATCTGGGGCCATCAACGGCTCTGCCCTGCCGCTCTATATATATCCGTTTTCGTTTTCGTTTCTGGTATATACTCAACGTCAACGAAAGGTAATAAAAATGACATACAGCATGAATGGAAGATGCCGAAACCGTTCCAATAAGAAGAACTTCGTTTGGAGCTTCTTGCGAGCTCAGAGTTGAACCTGAATAAAATGCGAAGGATTCTAAGGTATGGTTAGGACGAAATAGTGGCTGTAAATAAAGAAGTGAGGAATCCTGAGAACGACGAAAGCGAAGATAAATCCTGTCATACCCCCTGCCGGCACAGATACCGAGAAACCGAACATGCGGAGCAATTCCACACGCTGGCCCTCTGCCCCTACCACAGTGTGCATCCTTTTAGATGCCGAGGCTTCTTCTTCGTCGCTTTGCGTGCCTGACATGAGCTGCCGTTTAGGCAGGTGGTTCATGGCAGATTCGATAGCCTTCGCTAGCGCGCTCCTACTTCGTTCCGCCTTGTATGCTTCTCTCGCAAAATGCGCCTCCTAGCCACGTATGTTTCGACGTTAGCATGGAGTGTATTAAGTAACAGGTGAATGACCTTCGTGAATCGACCATCAAGGAACATCAAGGTCCTCAGTACCAGCATGCAACTCCACTCTGGTCCAACGTCCGAATCACCGGGTCTGTCAATTTCAACTTGAGGCGATCACCTTCATCATATACACTCCATCCCGATGCCCCTGGAGGATTGAATCAGCAATTAGTGTCGGCTATAGCATGATTTGCAACAGCACCATAATAGGGGCTAGGCTGCGACCAGGTACCAATATAACTAATGTGGCTGTTGAGTGCAGATACAAATTATGGCTTCCAACCCTGGCGAGGAAAACTTCAAAGACATCCCTCGTGTGGGTGATGGATTACAGGCAGCCGCTTCCGGAAATATACCCACTACTCTAATTACGACGGATGTGAGTATCGAGGGAGGAGATACAATTTTGTGTCCAGTCGACATTGACCTGACCGACTCTGACACTCCTGCGGCTGACATGGATTTCTGGGACTATCTCAACAATCCACCCGCAAGCCCACCGAGAACAGCATCCGGACGATCAAGCGGTAGGTGAAACTTTGCTTTCGGTACGGAAGCTACCATGTAAATTACAGTTGACCCAAAGATTTTTGAGTGCAGGATTTGTTGGGACACTTTGCGGAAACCTGTGATGTGAGTGTTGTTCGAACGGACTGTTCATCGCTGAGGCCGTTATGCATGCATGTATTCTCCCACCAGTGCTTGTGAACGTGGTTCAGGCAAGGCGACCGCTCGTGCCCGACGTGCAGAGAAGGTGTCAGCCATGTGCCTATTCGGGACAACGTGTTCAAATTGAGGTTGTACGACGCTATAGCTGACTGCCAAATTTCGAGCTCAGCCTTGGAGGCGAAAGAGGCGGAACCTTACACCTGGCCAGGCATCGTGCTCGGATCCGCTGAGTGAAAAAGAGCAATGATTGTTGTGGGCTTGGCAATAGAGAGTTTATAATGATGTTGTTATGCGCTGAATCCGTTAAACTCGAAGTAGTTCCACCGATGGATTGAGTTGCCCGAACAGCGTGTACTTAACCGGGAGCAGACGCAAATCAGAACAACTGGCCGGCTGTATGGCCGCCCATCAATGATCTCGGTAACTTCCGAAGTCTTGCGCACGGAGGACTGTTACAGCCACAGCCTTATGTTTTGCGTCTGATTTCACACGGATGTGTACCTTTTCTCTTGGTCTACATGATCAATATAATTCCACCCCCTCGACGGGGCAGGCGCTTCCCCCCTTTCATCATATAATTGATGGAATATCAAAATTAAATTCAAGGTCCCGAATCCATATGGATGGCTCGTGCACAGAGATCTGGATCTCTCAGTCTGTGTATGTTCACTTTCTGCTGTAACTCTACCCCGATGTTATAATGTGTGTGGATATAAATAACCAGATCAAATTGTGGTTATTGTAGGTTGGGAGAGAATGGTTTCACCGTCAATCACATCCTCCCATCTTGTTTAAGGATGTCGATGCGAAACTCCAAAACAAATGGCTACCGTTTGGTCCGAGCGCCCTACTGAGTGATGAGTGTTTCGCCTTTGATCGCATCCGCCTACCTGATTCCTGGGAAGATTAAATATAGTTGTCAAACCCGTCTGTACTCTCCTCAATTCGCTACTTCGGATGCCCCTCATCTTTCTACCAGACATGGATTATGATGCCATCCGGGAAATGCGGGAAAGGATCGAGAAGCACACCCCGGTGAGCAAGCAGTCAGGACGTGCAAAATGGTAGTAACAATTCATTTCAGGTACAGCCGCGCCTTCAAACATGTTTGCTCTACCCCGATGGAAACAAACTCAACCAACAATATCGGGTTAAACGGATGAAGGCAATTCCCAAGTTTGCTGACTAACATAGACAACAGACGACAAAAACAGATAAATAAGTAAATAAAAAATGTAAAGTACGAGTTATGCCGTGCGAAGCATCGGCCTCCCCCCAAGTTCACGTTGCGGAGATAGCCGTCACTCTCAATAGCGCGTGCACGTTGCTGCAGTCCCATGCAGATTGAGGGTTTGAGGGGAAGAATGTCATTGGTGCTTGATGTGTCGCATATGACCCAAGTACTGCACATTGGGCTCAGGGAACCAGAAATTGGGGAACCTTGAAAAGAGTCCAGGACAAGAATTGGAGCCATAGCGCTTGCGAAGACATCTAGGACTTGCGAAGATAGGATAGCCAGGCCGACTTGCAGGGGTTATTACAGACATTTGAGGCTCTTGAGTGGGCTTAAAAGCGGGCAGCTTGATACCAGAGCCAAGGTGAGATGGGGAGAGGGGGCAGCAGCGGTGGGAGGGCAAAAGGACGGGGACATGGAGGGAGGAGAGAGCGACCAACCATTTGATGGGCGTTGCCACATGTCACTCACGTCCCGGATCATGATCCGGCGGAGTTAGAATGACTTGGAACATTTCGCGCGACTGAGTCGACTCACTCAAACTCCTGCTTTTGTGAAATAGTCCGAGAGGCTGAAATTTAATCGACATGAACTCAAGTTCAGATTTATATGTCGGTGATTTTGATGCCATGCTAATTTATACAATTTTGCTGATGTGTCGAAACGACTCGGAGTGTTATGTGGCTTTGAATGCCAATGGCCATCGCTGCAGGGTCAAAGTTGGGTTGAGGTATAGGTGTCCTTTCTGGACAAAAATGAGGATTTGGTTTTTTGGATGGCGCTTTCTTGTTTTGACCAATGATCACTGTGATCACTGGTCAAACTGAAATTTTGACGTCAGCAAGATCTGAAAGTGATTTGAACCAAACCAAAATGAAATTTACCAATTCCAAAACGAGATCTTGCGGTTGTGACCATCAGGTCACACCGCAAATCTAATTCTTGTTTTGATTGATCTTGATCTGGTCTGACACAATCGTGTTTCAATACCGGCGGGTTCAGTTTTCACTGTGGTGATTTGGATTGTGTCTTGAGCAATCTCGTTTTGGTGGTCCCGCCATTTGGTTTTGTACTTCCGTCCTCCAGTCCTTTTAGTGCGTGGTTTTGATTCCGGTAACAAGGCAATTCTGATTCCAGGCCATTATGATTCCCACACAATGACAGTAACATCAGCTGGTATGAGTCAGCAACCCCCTATCCTGCTTCCTCAGTCTCTATACCGCATGGCCGACGATGGCCCTGTCCTTGTTCCCCTCCGCCTCGAGACCATCCGGATCGCCTATCTACAGCTCGGTGACCGGGTGACTGCTGCTTTACACACCCAGATTGGTGACCGGTTGCGTCTTCAGGAGCAGCACAGCGGTGTCCTGCGAATGCTTGATGCTATTCATCAGGTAACTCCCACTGCTTATCTATATCATTTTTTAAAGTTTTGTAGCATTCAGATGTAATTCCTGCGCCTGAAAGGCAGATCATGGAGGAAGGTGTCGACGCCATGATTCAGGCCCTGGCTACAGCTACGGTGCAGTCAGTGGACCTGCCTTCCGAGGCCTCGATACCAGTCACGTATCTGCAGCATGTGGGCGGTCGGGGGCGTCCACGCATTGCAATAGATTACGACTTTCTATCCTTCGGCCTTGAACTGCGCGGTCCTACCGGCCTTGCTCCGGTTGCAGGTGTTTCTTCACGTACCGTCCGCCGCCGCGCACTCGACTATGACTTGGTACAGCCCGCTGCTCCTGTCTACACGGAGGAGCTGGATGAGACGTCTGGCAATGTCATCCGTACCTACACCGCCTCTACTTCCGCACCTGTCTCTGACATTACAGATGGCGAATTGGATGAGCTTTTGCACCACATCCTCGAAATATTCCCTACCTTCGGGCGACGCATGATCGCTGGGCATCTCCGACAGCTTCGTCTTCATGTCCCCACACTGCGTATCCGGGAGTCCTATGAGAGAGTCCATGGACCCCCCGTTGCTTACTCCAACACGGCCACTGGGCGCCAGCCATACCGTGTCGCGGGACCAAACTCACTTGCGCATCATGATGGGCAGCATGGTCTGCATCTCCGTGCCGCGCCTCCATTCAACTGACACACCATACAGGATTGCG
Source organism: Mycena olivaceomarginata (assembly GCA_029378375.1). NCBI lineage: Eukaryota > Fungi > Basidiomycota > Agaricomycetes > Agaricales > Mycenaceae > Mycena > Mycena olivaceomarginata. The sequence continues at coordinate 91,399 of JARKIC010000405.1, read as the reverse complement.
CCGATGGCGCATCATTATCCACGCTTTCATTGACGGCTACTCGCGCTTTGTGACCGGTATCCGTGCAAACGTCAACAATCGCGCCGCGACCGTCCTCGCCCTATTCCTCGAGGAAGTTCTGCAGCATGGGATCCCACGACGTGTCCGAGGCGATCATGGTACAGAGAATGTCCGGGTCGCCGAGTGGATGGATAATCATTATGGCTTGGAACACGGCGCGTACATTTGGGGTCGGTAAGTCCATTCATCTAATATCTGCTGTCCTCCCAATCGGCCGCTCTTCAGATCCATTCCTAACCGAAGGATCGAGCACTTGTGGTCCCAGTCAAATGCGAGCACGGAGCGGCTACGGGCTTTATTACCGTACATTTTCTCACATTTTGGCCTGTAGAAGCGTACATAACATCCGGATTGAGCGTCTCTGGTGCGATGTGACCCGGGGATTTGGTCGAAAATGGAGCAACTTTTTCCTCAGTCTCGAGTATGCTTGCGGCCTCCGCCCAGATCTGGATGCCCACATCTGGCTTCTGCATCACCTATTCCTGGGTGGCATCAATGACGATGCAGCAGAATGGGCAAGATCTTGGAACGAGCACAAACTCCGCTTCGACAACGAGCGCACCCGCAGCCCACGCGATCTTTTTTTCTTCGGCATGATCGAGAATGGTTTACGTGGGTTTGATGGCGTTCCCGAAGCCCTCGCCGATGCCGACAACAACATTGAAGACCTCGACGCATATGGGATTGACTGGCAGGAGCTCCACGATGCCGATCTTATGGCACATCACACAGAGCACAATGCGGAGCAGGAGCTCAGTCCTGACGATTTGGACAACCCGTTTTCTAACGATGGACCCCACAGGCTTTCTCATGTTGAGGTACTTGAGCCTCTGTGTCCATTTACCCCGGAAGAAGTTGCCCAACTTGACACCTACCTTGCACTGGATCCACACTCGCAGTCTCGTAATATGAATAGTCGCCGTAGTCTCTGGATATCCGCTCTCACATTTTGTAGACAGCTATGGAGTAGCCGGGATTAATCAATGTTTTTGTCTGTTATATTCTGAAGCCTCGACGCTTGGCAATGTCCGACTCGCCTGACGTCCTGCAATTGAGGAGGCGAGTCGTGACAAGGACAGTGCCTGTTCGGCCCTCACGCCAGCCACCTCTACCAGCTCAGCCGCTGCCCCCACTTGCCTCACCTGCGGCACCAGAGCTCTGGCCTGACGTGCACCATCTGCGCGCCGATGACTATGACAGTCAGTGGCACCTAGAAGTGAAATCTGCACAGTGAAGCTCAATGTACTACAGACACAGATTCCAGCTCTTCTCGTATGTACCCTTTGACCCTCTTTATTCCCGATCACAAAGGTTCACACTGGCTCTAGCCCCTAGACTCCGCCCGGAGGCAGATTTCTCGGAGATGAACGAATTACTTGATTTCAATCAGCTAGCCGAGGATTTGGAGAGCGGCTGCTTCTCTACTACTCCCTTGCAGCCACCCATCCCCACTGCAATAGCCGAGGAGCCTCTGGTTATTACGCCCTACCGATCCCCCGCATGGCTTGCATCCTTTCTTCTCGACCTTCTGGCTTCCCAGAATAACACATTACTCGGCCAAACTGCCCGTATTGTCAATGAAGGACATTGTGAAGTCGGCCCGGATTTGGTGAGCGCATGTATACTGCGACGTGATTTAGTATTGAAACGACATACTCCAGGTGTCTGAACTGCGGGCACCGCACAGTGCCAAAGAGTATCTATCGGAACATCACTCTGCTGAGCTTCGGATCCTACGCCATGTGGCACTGGACTCCGAGCGATATGGAGCCGCATATCTACATTATACTCGCTATCGGATTTTGAGTCGGATAGCCGGTACACTCGGTCTTCACCTCAGCAAGCCCAGTCAACCTTCTACCATTCATGGTCTCACCTTCACTTACAATGATCTTATTCAATGGGCCGAAGTCAATTCCGGAACATTTGGTAATTTGAAGACGCTCCTCGCATGTACCGACAATCTTCGTGCCCGGCTCAATCGCTCAGCCTCAGCCACAACAGACCGTCAGCGAGCGGTTTTTACTGACACAGCTCAATGCCCTGGCGACCGACCCTTTCCCCGGCATCCAGCGCTCGAATCCTATGACCTGGACGATTGCCGATTTGCGTCGAAAGTTGTCGATCTGTGACCCGGTGGTCAGGCCATCGGGACCGCGGTGCGTGGTTTCACTAGGCGTATTGAGGCTACTTATGAAATCAATCAAAGATAGCGTCAATTTGGCACGCCCTGCATAGACTTACGCTCGTAAAATACTGCTGCAGCGTACATCCAAATTATACCAGCTCATTAATCTTTCTCTTTTTTGCTGACTGCGGCAAATCAAACCGTGACATGAAGTGCAAAGTCTCCACGGGTTTCAAATGCTTCTACCTGATTACAAGCAACTTCAATTGAAGCGCAGCGCGAAATCTCTCCTGCCTAAAAAGGAAATCTGTCTCTTAGCTCCTAACCAGCAATGGCGCAGCGCAATGCACCCATTACCTGCCTTGCGAGTGAAACACTGTCGGATATATTCCTGTACACTCTTCCCTCCCGGCCCCCGCTCGTATATTCTCCATTCCCGGCACCCACATTTCCTATACCCAACTCTTCCCAGGCGCCGCTCCTCCTGTGTCAGATATCATCCCGCTTTCGCGAGATCGCTGTTGCAGATCCACGCCTCTGGAGGTCATTGTGCACGGAGAAGATTGTAAACCCACAGCTCATGGAGGTCTGGCTCAAGCGAGCTGGTGATATCTCACTCTCCCTTCGGATTGCGCGGGCGCTTGGCCCGTCCCCACAATGGCCGTTGGTCTACATCAATCCATCTATATTGCCGGATTCGAGCTATATCTCGCCTATTCAACGCTACCTCCCTATCTTGCTCCCCAAAATCTCGCAATGTCGGCAGCTGCAGATGGTGGATTGCTTTATACCTCAGTTTGTTCCGCCAGCGTCCTTCCTCGCGCTGGAGAGCCTTTCGGTCACCATACAGAGGACCAACCTACCAGCCGCTCGTTGGCTCTCCCACGCACTCGGCAGAGCCCCCCGACTCACCCGCTTTCATTGGAGCGGACCGGCGGTCGCAGCGCCATGGGCCCAGCTCTCACATCTCAGTCTTGATGTGGAGCCGTTTGGTCCCGGCCTTCTCAAAAGTGTCCTTGACGCAGCGACCCAGGTCCAGCATTTACGGCTGCATTTCGAGTTGGCTATACCCCACCTACAAACCACGTCGGTTCTACTCTCGGTTACTACCTTTTCAATTGTGGGCGGGTCGCAACTTGCCCACTCTATCATCTTGCCTAACCTCACCCATCTCATCATTGAATGGGCAGGGCCACATCCAATGCGGATGACTCGGACCTACCCAGCTTCCTGCAGCATTCTCAATGTGCGATCACCACTCTCGAGGTTTGGGAATTGCCTTTTTGGGGTTCCCCAACGTACTACTGTCCAGGCAGGTCTCGCATTCGCTGAGACGCCTGGTCATTGGCGCACACGGTCTCTGTCAATTCTTCGGGTGGTTGGAGCACCATACTCCTGGCACTCTTCCACACAATCTGCGCCTTCTACGTGAAGTTGACCTGTGTTTCCGCATCGACGACCGACCAGCTGCTGCAGTGCCCGGCACTTATAATATTCTAGCCGACCTGCTCAAAATTCATCTACCCAGCCTAGATGATGCTATTCTTATCGACAACGCAGACCACGAGACGCAAATGGAGTCATGTTTGGTTGGATCAGCACCAGGCACCTTCACCTTATGGCGATCGGCTGCAATACGTCGAGAATACGAGTCTTGGTGGAAATCGGTTGACGGTCGTGCCTTCCAAGCCGCAATGGCTGGCAATGGCGAGCCATCGATAGGATTCGATGTTCCCTGGACTAACCTTGATGATACACACTATCGACCAGCGCGAAACCAGAATCGGTTTGCCAACACCCGGCGACCCGGATATATTTTCACTTGATCCCATCGAGCTGTTATAGTCGGTCAAATATATCCCAAGAATTGTTTTTTTTATCTTAAAATTTCAATAGTCACACTCCCGCATGGCGCTGCAACCAGTACTACAGTCTCGCACCTACCTGATTTCCGAGTCAATTTGAATAGGCCGCCTCAATCAATTCTCTCTCAAGCTGCTATACTGCTTTGTATCTCGCTGCGTATCAAAATACTTCTGAGAGTCTCAAAGCCAACATACAACACTTTACCGCACACTCTAGCTATTTATTTGCTGCGGACCCGCTCGTTTGCAGTTTGATTCAAGGATTTGCGCTAGGTAGACGGCCTAGAAGAGTTATCATGTTTTGACTAAGTACGGTCACAAATCAAAGAATTTCATAGATCAACGTCCATCTCGTCCAGATTCAACTTATCCAACCTGCTAAAAGAAAGTCAGTGCAAGCTCTTGAAGATGGCAAAATGGAATATCACCCATCGACAATCCCCTGGAAGACGGAGGTGGGATATTCACGACACGATGGTATCGGGAACTTGGTATGGTCTTCAAAGTTCCCACCCGGCGTCCACTCCTCGGGTTCAAAGAGTGTCTCGGCTTTCTCCAGCAGGTTATAGTTTCTGCCCATATGCAACAGGCGATTCTGCCACCGTGCCACTTTACAGAGAAGCTGCTCTGCAAAAATGGGGCCGAAATGCAGATCACGTTTATCTGCGTTGGTGAGAAAGTGATCAAGCCAGCGATAAAAACAGAGGAAGGCCACTTGAACTGCCGCGGATGAGGAGTGTTTAGAGAGGTTGAATCCAAGCAGTTGAGACCCGCAAAAGCGCCGTACTCCCTGTTCGAAGCGATCCATTGCGCCATGAATTCTGGCGATGGCTCTGATGCAATGCCGACCAGAGCAATCGTGTTTGTGAACTGCAGTGGACCCAGTCCGGTTTGGAATCCTCGGAGCTTCTGCCCCAGGATCCACCCCATCACATCTCCCCAAGCCTTCTTGTCCTGGCATTTGGCCGGATCTGCATTGGCGAGTGGTCCCAGAAAACCTTCCCAGCTCCGCTGAAGCTCGCTCGAGAAATATGGCTTGAATTTTTCCTCGAGGGAGACGACAAAATACTCGTCGCGTTTATTGCGTTGCTTTGGCTCTGCGCTAAACCACGTGTTTGGCTGTCCATATACCGCAGGGTTATCGTATTGGATGTGCTCAGCAGCGTTCGCACGACCGGCATTGATGTGCTGGATCTCTCGGAACTGGTTGACGCATGCCTCCACAGTGGGAAAGTGCATCTGATTTGCTCGGGTGGCGAGAATGTTGAGAAAACTGCTCGTCTTGCCACCCTGTCCAGTTCCCAGGTACGCAAGCAGACTGGAGATTCCGGTTTTTGTGGTCAGGAACTCAAATGGGAGCACATCTTTAAGGCGGAGAAAGCTTGTCAGCTCCGCACGGATAGGGTTGGTCTGGTCAGGGTCAAACGCGGTCTCTGCACCAGTCATGGGATGGAAACCACCCAGCATTCGGCGAAATATCGTGGTCTTTGGCGTTGCAGAATGCCCGCGCTTGCGAGCCAAAGCCTCCCGCATAATGATGGCCTGCAATTCCAACTGCGCTTTCTGAGGCAGGAGCTTCTCCAAAGTCGGATGCAAATCGACGACATGCCTAGACTGCTTTCGCTTGGAAGTGCCAGTGCTTTTTGCAAGTCTGGTGAGGGAATGGCTCTGGGAGAACAGTTGGGCAGGGTCGTCGTACTCGGAATCTGAAAGTGTGAAACCAAGTGTTCACCGAGAGCAGACCGCGATGAACAAGCTCGGCCATGCGATCGCACTGGTCCTTCAAGTCGGGAAATAACAAGCCCATGTTGTCGAGGTAGTCGTCAAAAACCTGAAGCGTCGCAGCATCGTCCCTTTCAACCGCTCGAGCAAAGTGGCTATCCCGCTGCAGGGCTGGGTTGAACATAGCGCATGGACGTCGCAAGAAGGCCATCATTCCAGTCGAGCAGAAGATACCATCCCCAAAGGCATCTGTGATACTCTGCAGTACAGCACCGCGAGTAATGCAGCGGTTTCGAATGGCCTCAGAGTTGTAGCTACGCTCCTTGTCGTAGATGTGACAGTCGACCTTCTTCATGTGCTTCAGAACCAGTTGCTCGTCCCACACTGAGCAGAGAACCCTGTATGCACATCGTATAGAGTGTCCTCGTTGGCAATTTTGTCTTTCCCAGAGGCTTCAATGAAACGGTCCCATTTGCCTTGGGAAGCAGCCCAAACAAATGTGCTGGCAATCGAGACAGATCGTCTGGCGGGGATGAAGAAGCATTCGCAGCCTCAACAGTCTCAGGCAAGGCAGCAGGCTTCCCAACCTTCCGCTTTTTGGGCTGCGGCTTGCGTTTCATCTGCCTCGAATTCTGCTGTGCCTGGTGGGATTTGACAAATGCAACTATGTGGTCCACAAGTGACGCCAAGTCTGGGAACGACTGGGTAAGACCGGTCGCACCCTCGATGCGGTGAATCTGCATCAATTGGCGGGCAAGGGATGGGCCCAGATAAACGATCCACTGGTAAACAGCGATGAAGGCGCGGCAGATCTGAGCCTGTGTGGCGCGTGTGCAAATGTCGTAGATGTATAGCTCGGTCAATAGCTCCGGCGCGGATATGCTGACGTCTGACACACATGCAAGTGTGAGGTTCGCTAGGTGGGGGCTCCATTTGACGTTGTCGGCCAATGGTATCTCGAATAGCATGTGCGTGCTCAGCTCATTGCTGCGCGTTATCTGGTCCAAAACCTTCGACGCTAAAGACTGCGGAGGCAGGTTGCCTGTACGATACTCAGACATCTTCCGCAGGGCATTTGGACCATCCTCTAGAGTCTTGCACTCAGCAGCGAGTCGCTCCTGATCAAACAAATCTCCACCGCTTTTTTTATCCAGCTCATCGCTTTGCAGAGGGCGAGAAATGTCTGTGGGCTCCAGTATTCGCTGAAGCCGTTGGCCTGCCACGAGACTCCTGAACGAGCATTCTTCTGTGTTCCGCCTGCGACATAGTCGGACTCGTCTTCAGACTGAAATGGTGATGCGTAAGGAGATGGGGAAGACCCCTGAGCAGGACAACCATTTCGGTCCGTGTATTCCTTGACCAATTCGGCTGCTGTCCTGATCAATTTATTATCAACAGCCTGAAAATATTGCGGTTAGAGAGGGAAAAGAAGCTCACTGGAGCTTCGTCTACATCCAGCCACCTGTCATCATCGGAGCCATAACCCATCCACCATACAAGATACTCGGTTCTTTGTCCCTGTGGACGCACATTAACATCATGAGTTACAAAACCACAGAAATGCAAGACATGCCTGACGTCTTGAGCCTAAAATCGAATGTACTTCGAATTCATCGTCCAGGTCCGAGGGGACATCTGCTTGGTGTTTGCGTTTTTGCCTGCCGCTCTCACTTGGCCGCAACTCAGAACCAGCCGCTTCAAACGGCGTTTCGAGCACGGAATTCAGGACAGAGCCTGATGCACCCAGTGATATTTCGGGCAACAGATTAACGCTAAAGATAGTGCACCATTTACGCCAGATTGCTGCGGTTGGAAACCGGTGCCTCGGAAAAGAACCGGCCAGATACTCCATCTCGAGAGTCGCCACAATACTGCTGTAAAGCAAAACAGCGTCACTGGGCACAGGGCCAGGCATCACATCCACTGCAGAGGGGTCGTCTGCAGCTGGGGGCCCCCAGGACTCCCCCTCTGACTCCGTTGAACTCGGAGCGAGACATTTTGGCTGCTTTTTTGCGTCTTTGGTTGCCGTGTGTAGCATGCTTTCCGGTGGCAGGTCTGTATTGAGCTTGGAGCGCGCATTATCACGGGCAGGTGGGCCAGTCCCCCGGCGCTTCAGATGTTCAGCAATAATGTTTGCATTGAACTTGTCTTGCAGCCTGAGATTAATGGTGGAATTAGAACCTAGGTCACAACATTATAAATGTCCGCATACCAGACTGATGCTCTGGTCCCTGGAACGCTGGTAATTTCGGTGCTGCCTTCCATCACCACCGTCCAAAACCCCTGAGAATGGTGAGAAAATCAGTTATAGACGAGTGAGATTGGGCGCTTGAAAGGGTACATACGGATGCTCCGCGTGTTTCCCGTCCGAGGACTTCAATTATTCTGGGAACGCGTCCAGAACGTGCTGGACCTCGACGAGGACGAGGCCAAGTCTTGTGCTCAGTAGGAGGATGACGGGACTCCTGGGCTTTCCCATGCAAAACATCCTGTATCAGCTGCTGGCGTGCCTTGAACTCCGGCTTTGTTACGCCCAGCGAGTACTCCTGTGCGAGGGTTCCGCAGCCACGCATAGTACTGCATGTACCTTGACATCCTCTCATACATTTGTGGTTTTCAACGTCCATCATAGCGGGCTGGAGAGTCTGCGTCTGGCCCTCCTCATCGAGGTAGGTTGTGCTCTGGAGAAGCGTGTCTATGTCAAGTTCGAGTTTGAGCTGACACTGAGCGAGGAAATTCTTGAAAGCAAAAGCCCCTTCCGCTCCTAGCCGATTTGCTCGAGCGCCCCGGTCGCCAAGGATGTTGTCGCCGTGGTGTGCGTAATACCGTCGCTGTGGGTCGCGAACGTGGGGTGGTGGAGAGTAGAGGAAATGCAACGAAGGAGAGTAATGGATCTGAGTGGTACGGGCAACCGCCGCGGCGCTAAAGTACATGACAAGGCCCACACGGACCTGTCTTATATAGTTTTGGAACATTTTCTTTGTCTCCTCCAGGCTGAGCCACCCGGCCTGGAGCTCCTCCATGTACGTTGGGTGGTAACCCGAATGGATGTCCGTTCCGCGAAAAGCACAAAACATTATATGAACGTTTTGCTCCGGCAAATATAGTCCGCCACGATTCCAGAGGAATGGCCCGAGGTCACTGCTGGGAACGAGTTTGAACATCAGGATGAAAAGTGTGAGGATCTCCAGGCAATCCTGGAAATTACCATGATTCTTGCCTTGCGCTCCGATACTCGACAAGAGCGCGGCTTGGACCATGGTGAAGAACTGCTCCAGTGTGATACAACTCTTGGGCTTTCGGTAACAACTGTCATTTGATCCTGTTTCCAATTCAATGTCAGTTTGTGATATAACAAATTCGAGAGGATCACTTTTGGTCCTTGGTGCTGCTGAATGCTCGGCCTATAACGCACTGCATCCAGTGGGGCCGCTTACCTTCTGACTGGTCGCTACAAGGCAAACTATCGGGCTCACTGGTTCCTGCTGCTGGTGGATACTCAGTCCGTGACGTGCTGCACCCCGAAAGACTGCCTTACCTTCTGGCTCGGCACTGCGAGGCGAATCATTCGGCTCAATGCCGCTGGATGTGGATGCTAACAGGGTTCGTTTCAGCTTGAGTTAGGACTGAGCACAGGAATTGAAATGCTCACGGGTGGCGGTAGGCTCATCCAGTTCCAAGTTGAGCTCTGTGTCTTCGGCGGGCTCCGGAACCGTGCCCTTGACAACATTTGCAGAGCTAGAACTGTTGCCCTGACAGCTGGTCGGACCGGGTTCAAATCCCCCAAATGCAATAACATTGTTGAAGCGGCCAATGAACTCAGCCAAGTCCCACTCAATTTTTGATATGCAGAGAGGCATCACAAGCCGATACAGCTGGTGGCAGACCTTTAGGAGCTCCTGAATGACCGCGGCTGACTCTGGTGTGTTTGTCTCTAGTGCTGGGAAGACATTCCCAATGCCTTCTCCCTCCCCAACGGTCGAAGCCAGGTTGTACAATCCATCTCCTGGCGGTAATGTGTGAGGGTCTACCCCCTTGGAGCGCCGATTTAGCCCCATGCCCGGCAGGCGGAACAAGCCTGGAGTATTCTCCGTCCCCCAGACAAGCTTCATGAGATGGTCTGCTAGAGGTAAGACTTCCCGGCCTTCCGGGTACTGTTGCAAGGACTCCAAGCTGTGGGCGCAAACAGCAGTGACTGCCTTGTTGGGGTCGCCGTCCAAAAGGTGTACCATGGGAATTCCCAGGGGGACATGCACCAGTCCGGGAATGGGTTCTGAGATGAAGGACTGGGTTTTCAAGTCGAATCCGGTTGGTGTAATATTTGGAGGAACGCGGATGTTGAGCATGTCCTCGCGCTCGCTCTCGCGTTTTGATGTGTCAAAGTTCGCTACATATCTATAGCCTCACCGGTATGACGTGTCCTGCTGCAGTACATAGGAGCTTGGGGATATTTTCCTTCTCCCACTGGAAGCGCCGGTGCTGGCGGCGCTGGATCCAGTCGGTCCAGCTCGGGTTTACCCAATTTTGAGAGAGATTCCTCTGGCCAGTGGAAAAGCTCGAGGGGAGGTTGAAGCGGGATGATACCGTCAGACGGAATCCCAAATTGCCGAGGGGCATCTGGCTTGAGAAAGGCTAAGGTGGTATTAAATTAGTTTTATCGTATTGAATTATCACACAGGCAGTAAGTAGCGCAACCAGTTTCCGAAGGTTTCCCCCACCAAAATCGACAGGAACGAATGGAAATGTGGGGTGTTTTTCGGCCGGCACAGACATAAGCGGTGTGAATGAATGACTGATTGATGGGGTGCCACTTGCTTGTGTAGACAGAGAGTCCCCTCTGTGAGACAGAGAGGAGTCACTGGAGTGAGAATTGGGTTCATGGTTCAGCGTATCTCGCTTGGCTGTGCCTGAATGCAAGTGTGGGGATGTCTTTTGAAGAGCGTTTTGAGTCGTGGAGACTAGCTGGGAGAGTTGGTCCCGGAGAACTGGATCTGCCTGCTCAATATCCAGGCCCTGCAGTTTGGCAATCAGGGCCTGAACCTCCCCAGAGATTGGGGCAGACATCGCTTAAAGACGGAGGCAAATGCAAGTGTGGGGCTATGCGGGGCTGTGTGCACAGCCCCGATCAAATCGCCTAGAAACACTTTACGATCATTTTTTGATCGTAAAGTGTTTCTGGCGATTTTATATGGCCACTGGGCACTACTCTGACTGAAACCACTCTCAAATATTGTTATTACTTCACTTACAAGACCTTTGACGGAGCCAGAAGTTGGAAAAAGTGCAACGACAAAAAGAGCCCCTATCTTTATTCCTGGGCTATTGCGACAGTAGTACCGGTATTGCAAACGAGAAAAGCAACTGCATATGTTTCAGGGGATGCAGACCACATTTTTGAAGGGCCAAAGTATTATGTTTCAAGCTGGGTATCATGCAGCACTTCGATAAATATAATGAGTGTGTTTCCCTTGTTGTAAGGGTTGCTACTGTATTGAGGCATTCGTTAATGGATGCTAATGTCCTGTCAGGAATCAATTTTGAATGGAAGAGGTGTCCCAGCCCATAGATACTTAAATCTATTGCAAAAGCAACGATTGTAAATGGGGGATGTGGCTATGTTGATCCGATCAAATACTCAACGCTTTCCACCGGATAAGGAAAGAGGTGCCGCAAAAGTATTGCATACTGTACAGCTCTCATGTATGGATCAGTGGCCGCAATAACTCTCTCCTACGCTTTTACTGTGCATAATAGGGCTTCCCGGAGCTCTCAATAATGTAGAAGGGGCGCGATTGTGGTCTAACGGCCACGGTTGCCTGTTACATGATTTATATTTGGTGAGTACAGTTGAGACTCGTCTCTCAACTGGGAATTATGTTTCCTGGCATTTTTAGGTGCTCCGAATCACATGGAACCCTCAGTGAAGTCATCAGATCAATATTAAGGCCTGAACCTGAGTCACTCATATGACTTGCACTGATAGAATGTGAATATCTTGTCAACGGCAAAAGATAAGGGTCCAAAAACTTGTATAATGCATTTTGACATGGTGAGTTAGGTTTTTAAATGTTTTCCAGTGATCCACTCATGCTGCCTAATTATTTTAATGTTGTGCATCATGGCCGACCTGTCCATACCTACAGTGCATGTTTGTGGCCCAACTGCATGAACTGCTGCCCTCTTTCAGACCCACTAAGCATATTCAAATTAATTGGGAACACTAGTGCTCCGTCAAACTCCACTTGTTTGGTTGCCGTTCTGACATGTTTTTGGCTTGGTAACCACAAATGAGACAGGCTAGGCAAGGACTTGAGGTAAATGTCAAGGATGTTTTTTGTCTCTAGGAATCCAAATTCAAGCTTTTCGCAATATTGTCTTGGGGCCCTCCTCTTTAAAATGTCATATTGCGTGAAATCGCACTGGTGCGGCCAGTACAATGCCAGTACCACACTCATACCTACCCGATTTCCCGATCATTTTGAACGAAATAAGTCAATCAATTCCATCACTGCCTCGTAATTCACCAAATCTTAGTGAATTTTGTGTTCTGTCACTCAGCAAATCACCTGTGAATCTATATGCTCTCTGTGTCTGCTTGTAGCTCAAGAACATCTATCTGTGCTACAAAGGTGGTTAAGTGAGATTGCTGCCTAGAAAAATGGCAGGCATTCAAATCTTTTTCACAGAGTGAGTGGTATAGATTTAAAACAGTATTATCCCTTTTGCATGACCACACACCTACCTAAACATCCTCAATTTGCCATTTCGGCGTCTTGAGATGTCCATCTTTCCACAATAGGCATGATAGATGCTGTCAATCAGTGGCTGTGTCGATTTCGAATCTCTTCTGCCACGTCCGTTCCCTGCACCTCCCTTGCGCCCGTTGAGCCCCAGCCAGCCTCATGGTTGGCCCTTCTCTCGCGTAGCAATGTCTCTTCTCGATGCCAAAGCCTTTGTCTCAAGCCTGGTGCGACCGCTGCCTCCATCGTGATTTCATTCAAGCCAAGCTTGCCCTCGCGAACGCCTCCCCGTCAAGCTCTGCACCAAAACCAAAGATAATTGGTGTTCCGCCATCCCAGGGCCGCGGGGGGAACCAAATGCCACACACCCAGTCCTCCATTTTCGTGTCCCAGCCCCTGCCCTCACCCAAGAGCAGTTGCAGCCACGCTGGCCGCCGTGGTACGCCCAAGCTCACCTACTTCTAATATCGCTTGGCTAATGACCCACAGTGCCCTCCCGTCCATCGCCACCGACTTAGATGTCCTGCAGGACGTCGTAGCTACTGCATCACACGCTGCTGCACCATTGCCACCGCTGCCTCCACGCCAACTTTGCAGATGCCGTGCGCGCCCTTTGCGCATGTACTCCGCGACAACACAGATACTGCTGTCCGCACGCGTCTCCGCTGCTCACTGCTCCATGCGCTGCGATCCCCTGCCTGTGCGCCCTGACATTATTTCCACGTCATCGCCCTGCTGCTCCCTTTGCGCTGCACAGCGTCCGTTAGAACTGTCCATGCCCGGCGTCGACGCTCCCATGTACGCCCTCACTGCTTAGCCACGTCGCCACCGCTCCGTCCTCGCATCACGATGCTTGCCACGTCCTTGACTTGCCGCTTCCCTGCGCTTTTTTTTTTGCACCTGTCCCCGTGCTGGCACGCTCACCTCACTCTGTGTCCATCCCCACCGTGGCCGCCTCTCTTCTGTGGCGCCGCCCGCGGCCATCTCGCATTGTCTCGCTCCGCTTCCCTCCCCGCCGCGATCGCCTCCTCTGCCGTCGCCATGCCCGTTTACACTGCCGTGCTCATCTCACCCAGAACTCGCCTCGCCACTCCACCCTTTCCGTTCCGTGCAGGCGACTCCACATCAGCATGCCGCGTCCACACGGTAGCCGCAGGCCACAGCATGTCCGCACCCACTCGCATTATCCGCACACCCCGCGGCTTTGCCGTCTGCCCGCATGTCTTGCTTTGTGCCACTCCCCGCGTCCCTCTCACGTGGCTACACCAGCACCACATTTTTGTCTCGCGCCCACACCCGCCACGTCGACGTGCCCATACGTCTACGACGACATTGTGGTGCACAGAACGGAGGCGAGCATGGGCATAGCGCATCAGCGAGTCGCCGCGTGCGCTCTCTTCAAGAGCAGATGTCGCAGCCGCAGTCAGATGGGTGGGCCCTCACCCGTATGTCCGCCTCGCCATATCTTGACAGGATGAGACGGAAAAGGGGAAGAAGCGATGGAATAACGGGGTACGGGGGCCGAGAGCTGTCGGCGTGGTGGAGATGGAGAAGGATGGACTACGAGCCAGTGCAGACCGCACGGGGCATGTCCTCCATCCCTCTGCGTGGGCGGATGGAGTTTTTGCGCTGCATTACACGATGTCTCGCTGTGTACGTGTTTCCATTCTTCTAGCCTATATACGTCTGACTTTGCTCAAGATGAACACCTTCCTCGCCTCGCGCCCTCCATTACCCACTCTGCCTTCGGCCGTCTCACAAAGCACGTGCTGCCGAAGGGGAGTGCCCCGCTTTCCGAATCCGCCCCATTTTAAATGCAGCCGCCCACTCTCTGGCCCGCATACCCTTTGTGCCTGTTACGCTCTGCTCTGCGTGTCTCCTGGCACCCACCACGCCGCCTTTCCTTGCACCATTCCACCCGCTGGCACTGCCGCCGCTGCACTTATTGCGCCCGTTGCGCCTGCAACCCGCACGCCCGTGCCTGCATTGCATTTACCTGTGCCCATGCCCCCCTCTGCGCTTCCCTGTGCCCATTTCCCCTACCCCTGCGCTCTTACCCCGCTTCGCCCGCCGGTTCGCCAGCACCCCACGCTTCCCGCTTCGTCCCAGCACACGCGCCCCTGCCATTCGCGCTTCGCCCGTACCCCGCGCCTCGCTTCGTCCCCAGCGCCCGCGCTCCACACTTCGCTCCAGCGCCCACGCTCCCAAATCACCCTGCGCCCGTGCTCCCAATTTGCCCATTCTCCCCACCCTTGCCCTCGTGCACCGCGCCGTTGCCCCGCCCTCCGTGTCCTTTGCTGCCGCTGCAGCGCGGCATGCCCCGCCCATGTGTGCCATGCAGCAGCCTGGCCGCCTTCCACAATGCCATGCCCATCGTTGCGCTGTGCTTGCTGGCGACACCCTGCTTGCTTGCCCGGCCCGCTCGCCTTCCACAATGCCTTGCCCCCTGCTCGCTTGCCCCGCCCCACTTGCCCGCTCGCTACCGGCTCGTGTACCCGGGAAAGCTTGGCCGATTTTGGCGCATGGAAGGACACATTGGGGGTGGGGAGGTGTTTGCGCCCACGTGGCTCAGGATGGGGCAGCGAATGAGCGCGACAGGTGCGGGCTCGTCGACAGGGGGAGAGCTTGCCCCATCCACATACCCTCCCTGCGCTACCTGCACTCTCATTACCGCACCTCACTCACACCACGCCATCGTTCCACCTCCCTTGTTCCGGAGTAACTCACGCGCACCACCCGCGCTCGCTATCTATCCGTCCTACTATGTCTGCCCACTATGTCTCCATCTTATCTTCCTTTCCACACTCGCTATTCCTTTCTTGATTGATCAATCTCATATCGACCCGTCTCAGCTCGTGGCTGCATACATACACTCTTGTCCTTGTACCCTTCTTCGCCTGTGTGTCGGTGGATTATGTATATGTTTCAGCGCAGCAAGGAGATGGTGAAGCGATTGAGTAGATCGCCATAAGAAAGTAACAGTATATTCTTTGACGAATGCATATATATGTTTTTTGGTATAGAGCAATCGGCACAATAAATAAACTAGGAAGGTAAGCCGAGCGGTATTTTAGATGTATGGTGGGCGAGCGCGAGCCTCAGAGCTGGAAGAGTGTCAATGAGAAGTGAGAGATGACATGGAAAAGGAAGATCTGCGTACAATGCCACCAAATTCCATGTGTAGCGAGGCAGGTCGGAACATGACATACAGGTACACGTCAAAGTCAGTGGCAGTCACATCGTCTGGAATGTCTTGCCTCAGCAGAACATCAGGCCCACGCAAAGGCAGGTCCACACTGTAGAAGCAGGTGTGCCTTCGAACTGGAACGACACGCTGGATAGACAATAATCAGGCACACGCACAAACGGAGGGCAATACGCACATCGAGCCAATGCTCAGGATTATTTGCGGGGTCGCTGTGCGAGTAGTCTGTGCCCGATGGCCCCAATTCCCGGAAGAAAACCATCTGTGCAGTCGAATTTTGGTAACTTGAGTGGAATAGATGAGCGACAGAGCTTACGTCGATTGTTTGGCTGCTAAGCGGGAGCAACTGACTCCCCGTCATGTACATCAAGAACATCAGGGCCCGCGCTAGGGGATAGTCGTCAGGTATTTCCCTCTCCGCTTCTGTGAGACTTTCGCGGGGTAGGAGAGGGTGTCGGACAATCCCATGCCCAGAGAGATAGCAATGGAAAGCGGTGCAGTACAGTGCTTCAATCGCCTGAAGCTCAGGGTCTCCAGTCGATTGCCAGTCCAGGCGCTCGAGAACATCCCGGGGCGACTGAATGCGACCCGCTGCCATTTTGATGACAAGGCTCTTGAGCAACGCCCCAAAACTCTGGTAGAAACATATGAGATCGCCAGAATGCAGCTTTGAAAGATATAGCCACCATGCCCAAAGTCTCGGCGGAGTTGGGACTGACTGGTCCGTTGAAACCGTTCGCAAAAGCACATATCTCAGGCGAATTTGCAAAAGCAACCTGGCAACCGAATAAGATGTGGCACGCATAATTATCTGTATAGGAAGCAAACATGTCATCCGAGACCCTGGTAATGTCTCTAGGCTAATCCATTTCCATCAGAGAGATCGCCATACAGTGAACAGGACGCATTACCAGGAGGCCAAAGTGGCTATTGACGAGGTCCATGAATGAGTCTTTGTTTGCTTTGGCCAGAAAGTCAGTACGCTTGGCCGGCCACTGCTCCAACATCTCGACTTGGTGAGGTGCAAACATGTGAATAACGGCTGGATTGTGAATGACGTCCTGTTCAAGACCCGGGGAAAGGACAGCAAACACCAAAGAAGCGACAGAGGAGGAGAGAGCACAGATTTGATGGCAACATAGAGATGGCAAGCAAAGCCGTACGTAGTGAGGAGACGAAGACGTCACTTGTCTGCCACAATGCCAGCAGGTGACACGTTAACAACGTGGGTATCCCCAATTTTCTTCCACACTTCCGAGTTTGCAAACACAGTGTCCATGAGTCCATTCAGGATTCCCCGACGAACACCGGGACCAAGCGCATCACCACTAAAGATTGGGATTACATGAGCAAGATAATATCGGGCTATGCATACGCAGATCACCTTTTCCAAGAGCTCCTTCGCGCAAAAAGCCCGAGCTGACTAGAGGGTCCAATGACCACTGCGTCAGACTCGTAACGAGGAGTATACGGATCGCCCCCAAAAAAGCTTTCGAAATGAATGAGCAGCGCATGGACAGCTGCCTCGACGGATGGCGCCGTAACACTGGAGGCTGTGCGCGACAGCAGCAATTGCATAGCAAGCACCCAGCTGGTGAGGTTGCGAAATGATCGACGGGTAACTTCGGGCTAGTGGCAACATAAGCAGAACACCCCTTCCCCCCAAAAAAATGAAAATCAATACGTACTGAGGATTTGCAAGTCAATCGATTTGGATGAATCAGATAGAGGCGACGACGAGAGTGGTGGAAATGACCGATTTGTATTGCTTCATGCTGAAGGGGAATATGTGGGTGCAACCAATGTTGATGATTATATCCATTCACCTTCGAGTTTTGAGAGTACATCACTCTATGAGTTTTTCCAGATGACCAGCCGGAAAAAAAGAACTGAAAAACAGAAGCGGGACTTCATCACCAGCCTTGGAGAGGAACCATCTGAACGAGTAACTTTTGAATCGGCCACTGAACCGACTCCTGATGATGATGACTGGCTAGACAACGACTTGGAAGAAGTTGCCCGGGACGAGGTCATTAGGGGGTTTCAAAGTTAAAACTCGGCACCCAACTTGAGGCCCAACTTGACCTTCAACTTGACCTCCAACTTACGGAGTTGGGAGCCCAAGTTGGGGCCTTTGTCTGTGAAACACCTAAGCACGCACAACTTCGGAAGTCGAGGCGTCGCGTACCATAACCGAGGTGATGCAGGCCGGAGATCTGAATTAGCCGAAGTTGGAGACGAAGTTGGCCATCAAGTTGGACATCAAGTTGGACATCAAGTCGAGCTCTTGTGCTCGACTCGGCCTCCAACTTGGATTTTTGGGTTCCAACTTGACCTCCAACTTCACAAGTTGGAACGCGAGTTGGAGCTCAAGTTGGAGCTCAAGCTGGGCCCCAAATTTTAACTTTGAAACCCCCTATTGGAGACAAGTCTGATGCAGCCTCTATGCATCCCTTCCAGCCCGGACACGAGTTGTACAAAACACACTATACCCGATGTGATAGACGGGATCTTGAAAATGTTGCCCCAAATTTTGTTGGAGGGGCTTTACCGCGCATGGATCAAGGAGACCGTGAGTATTACTGTATGACAATGTTGACTCTGTTCAAACCCTGGCGATCCGGAGATGACTTGAAAGCGGAAATAGACAACTGGGATGAAACATTTCGAGATTATAGATTCTCTCCAAAGGCATTGCAAAAAATGAAATACTTCAATATCAAATATGAATGCAACGACGCCCGCGATGATTATTCTTCTTTAGACAAAAAAGCACAGAAAGCAATGCCTCCATTCTCCAGATACATGGTTGACAATGAACATGACAATTTTGTTGGCAATAATTATGAAGACTACGGAGAAGATGCTGACTTCACCTCCCCTGAGGGACCGAGCAAGGGGAAAAAATGGCTTGCAATGGAGGAGAAAATGTCCGAGACTGAAAAAGTCATGCAACGAGCGGGATGGACTCAACGAAAGACCATTTTCGGTCTGGACCTTACCCGCTTTGTTCCTGATTTAAAATTGAAAGGTTCGCAATGGAAAACTAAAGTGAGTCTGGCGAAGGATGCCGCATTAGAGGCGAAGGTAAAGAATGCGCCAGAAGGTGTGAAGAGCAAGAGAAATACTAAAGAACCAGACTCCACCGGACAGGTCCTGCTCTTGGACTCGTTTTACTTCACCAAGTATTTCAAAGCAAAAGAGAAAAAGGCCATGAGGGTTGTTGACTCGGTGGTAACGGACTTTAAGCTCAATCACTGCATTTTGACAGGTTCTGGACCCAACTTAGCCGAGATATGACGAGCCGGTCCCGAGGTGCCTCGGCTGACCTCGACACAGCCGTTCAAGGTTAGCCGAGGCACCTCGCGACCGGCTCGTCATATCTCGGCTAAGTTGGGTCCAGAACCTGTCAAAATGCAGTGAATGCGGAGCAGGAAAGAGCATTTAGACTGGTAGCGAATCATGCGATTGCTGAGGACCCTGATCAGCTAAAAATGCACCTTGGTGGAGTTGGGGGCACCGGGAAATCCCAAGTGATCAGACCATTGATATCGTTCTTTGAGAGACGGGGAGAGGCACATCGGTTCCTAGTTCTTGCACCCACCGGAACTGCGGCAGCTCTCTTAGGGGGTTATACTTACCACTCCGTGGTGGGCATTGTGGACAAAGTTTCTGGAGAGCGGAATGAGAGTGCACATATCAATAAAGTTCGACAACGGTTACGGGGCGTGGAATACATCTTTCTTGACGAAGTCTCCATGATTTCATCCAGTCATTTGTATAAAATTAGTGCGAAGCTTGCGAAAGCCTTGGAAGTACACGATGAACCATTTGGAGGAATTAACATGTGCTTTGCTGGAGATTTTGCCCAACTACCACCGGTAGCAAGTCTGCAACTTTTCAGTGGAAGTGCAATAGTAGCTCCTCTGATTGCTGCGGGAATGACCGCAACCCAACAAGAGAACACCATAGGCAAAATCATTTGGCAAATGGTGGATACTGTTGTAATCCTGAAGCAAAATATGAGGCAAACGAACATGTCAGCCGAGGACATTAAGTTCAGGAGTGCATTGTCAAACATGCGTTATGGAGCGTGTACTCCGGATGATATAGATTTTTTGAGAACCCGGCAAATAAGCAAAAGGCAGGGCCATTCTTCATTTGAAGACCCACGGTTCCAAAATGTTTCTCTGATCACAGCATGGAACTCCCAGAAAGATCAGGTCAATGAAATGGGTTGTGTTAAATTTTCCGAGGAGACTGGCCAGCAACTTACTTGTTTCTACACTGAGGATACCCTTGCCGAGAACACAGGAACCAATGAGCGGGCATCTCGGACTGATAAGAAGAAAAATGTTGTACCTGCAAGAAAAGCATTGACAGAGTGGCAAAAGATGAACTTGTGGGAAGCCCCAGCCTGTATGAGTGACAATATTCCTGGACATTTGCACCTGTGTGTGGGTCTGCCAGTCATGATACGAAACAACGAAGCAACTGAGCTCTGCATAACCAAGGGACAAGAGGCGACAGTCGTGGGTTGGCAGGAGGCAAAAGGCTCTTCAAAGCAAACCATCCTTGACACCTTATTCGTCAAATTAACGAACCCTCCGAAGACCATACAAATTCCGGGCTTACCCGAAAACGTCGTTGCCCTAGCAAAGAACTCGACGAAGATATGGGCCTCTTTGCCAGATGACATGATTGTTAATATCTCCCGCCAACAGGTGCCAGTACTTCCTAATTTTGCAATGACAGACTATTCGTCTCAGGGGAAAACTCGACCATTGAATGTTTGTGACCTCACCAATTGTAAAACTCACTATTCCTACTATACATCACTCTCTCGAGGAACTTCTGCTGATGGAACTGTAATTCTTCAAGGATTTGACACAAGGTTGATCACGAGTGGAATATCAGGGTTTTTACGCCAGGAATTCCGAGAGTTGGAGTTATTGAACGAGACCACAAGGCTATGGTATGAAGGAGAACTGCCAGAAGAGGTGAGCGGTTCAGACCGCATCGAATTGTTACGTTCGTATCAACAATACCGAGGTGGTGAATATGACCCAATGGACATACACACGGCAATCAAATGGCGGAAAGGTGACGAACCACGTAGTCCAGGTAATGTGAAAAATCACGATGGAAATTGGTCGGAAAGGATGTACCGAAACAGAAATCCAAAGCAACCACCGGTAACAAGAGAAAGCAGCCTGAAAAAACCTAATCCACGGGTGAAGAGGGCAAAGAAGGACACTGAAATCGGACCGATGGCAACAAAATGGGATCCGGTGAATTATAGTTGCAGTTACGATGCCTTATTTGCACCGCTATATGATGTGTGGCAGGTTCATGCACCGAAATGGACAGAAAGATTCCAGAAATCCACCCGATATTTGGCCTGCCTAGCTGACGGATTCAACGACTATAAATCCAAAGCAAACACTCTCGAAAGTGCAAGGGACTGTGTTAAGTCTTGCTCCACGCAAAAAGTCCGGGGGATTTTCCACAGGGTCAGGTACTGGTAGCTCTGGATATTCTTGCATCTGAAGTGTTTGGAAGTCATGACTGGGGAACTCGGACGACCAAGTGCGGACAATGTGATCATGTAGATGTCCAGGTGCCATGGTTCTCATCTCACCAAAGCATTACAAGGGCTCCTGATCTCAGATTGAGATATAAAAAGCACTATGCGATCTCTCACTGGTTGGCAGCGCAGAAAATTCGAAAAGCAAATCAGACATGTCCAGAATGTGGAAATGGTATGCTGGACATCATGGGCTTAGATGTTGTTCCCAACATGTTATTCCTGTCTCTTGACAACCCAAAAATTGTCCTGGACCCGGTGATACACCTGGTGGCAGGAGATATCAGACAGAGATATGCTCTCCGAGGAATAATTTATGCAGGGGAAAACCATTTTACCTCGAGGATTATCAAAGAGAATGGGGCAATCTGGTATCATGATGGGATTGCCACAGGACGAAAGTGTCAATATGACGGACAATTGCATAGCCTGCCACCAATGGCTGTAAATACATGCATCACAGATGATGTTACAAGAGATGTAGTGGGTGTGCTGTATGCCAAATCTGAGTATATTTGAGGCATCCAGACATTCTCGTAGACTGCTTGTTTCATGTTAATGTTGGCAGTCATGCTGAAAGAGTGAGGTACGAGCTCAGAATTGTTGAAGTCATTACCTACGGGAGACCAGCCAGCGTGGGGGTGGTATTTGGCAAAGAGGCACAAAAAAATCAGTATGAGATCATGCTGTACAAGTCCTCACCCCAATTAATTACCTTTTGTGGTCATTTGCTTTCTACGGCCATCCACTGCAGGCTATGTGGAAAAGAGCACGTAAGGGTAAGCCCAGCCACTGGCGATCAGGCCGGCGATCAGTTCAACTGGGTATATCCGAAGTCCTTTGTACGAAGGCTCGACACAGCCACACACTATCTTTTACCATCACAATCACCATAAAAAAATCAGCTAACCAATATCTTCACTTGTAATTCAATCTAGTGTTTTGCTGATGGTCAGTGCATCTAGGATGTCGGTGGTGAATATTGCTAGCTAAATATGCATTGCTTGGGTGGTGGGGTAAATATTCGGTGAAATATAGCAAACACCATTACTGACTCGACGAAAAGACATGAAAAAAAATAAAAAATAAGTATGAGTACATGCGTGCAAAGCATCGGCCTTCCCACCAAGTGAGGACCTGTGGGTGACATGACTCTATGAACCACATACCACCACAGGTTTTACTATTTGCTAGATATTGGGTTCAGAACTTGTAGGTGGCATGACTCCATTCACGACGTACTGTCAGCCTGAGTGATTGCATTAACTTCTTTACGGTCCCCCGTTCCTCGGACTCCCGATCCCCACCGTCTAGTTGGTCAGATCCTCCACCTCCGCCGTCTGCCTGGTCGGATCCCCCCCCTCCACCGATCAAGTGTTTCGTCGGCGCAACACCATAAAATGCCTGCTTCCCAGAAGGGTCAGTAAATCTCTCGGCGCGAATGTGAATGTCGTTCGCTCGGTGTGCCACATTCATGAGTTCGAGGGGAGATACCTGCACACGATTCGTCGCTCGTCACGGCGCAACTGCATGGATGATACAAAATGAAAGCTACGCTCCAAAGTGTCGACGCCTTTGCCGCAGCTGGGAATGTACGAGATCACAACAAATCCTGCCGCGTGTGTGGTCCAATCCGCGCAGGCGACGGTGTATGCTTCGTCATCCTTGAATGTCACCGTCATAGTATCACTGGTGTGGTTGCAGGTAGCGGAGGCAAGTTCGGATTTGTCGAGGGAAACGAGAGGGTATTTCGCAACCGGGATAGTGACCGTCCCGACAGCTGAGTGAAATATCAGCTAACCATTCGACAGGGAGATAAACTGCGGATTTGCCTTGGGGGTCTTCGTAGTGGAGCTGCTGATTCAGTGTTGCGGCCTTGAGGTGGACTAGGTCCGTTGCATCATCCTTAGGGTGTCGCGTCGGACGCAGGGTATGACCCTCCCCCCGCTGTAGCGTCTAGGGTCGGGCCTGAAATTTGCTCAGGCCCGAAGCCCGGGGCCTAGGCCCGGGCTTTTCTACCGGGTGGGGCAAGCCCTATTTCGGATCGTCGCGCGACTGGGATTCCTTAATAAGGTTCAATTTCATTAACCTTAGCTTGTGTCTTGCTCAATTTATCCTAGGTTGGCTGGGTCACTGTTGACAACGCGCCGAATAATGGCACCATGATGGTCGAGTTCGCCTATCAGATTCGTCGTGCCACACATCGGCTCTATGACGGAAAAGCACGTCACCTACGGTATGTCAAGGGACTTTCTCAACGGATGGGGGGATTAACTAACAGCAATCCTCAGATGCCTCGCGCATATTGTCAATTTGGCGACCCAAGCAGTGATCAAGACTTACTCGACTTCCAAGTGCTACAATCCGCATGCGCCCGAAGAGCACATCCCCCACCTGAATGAAGATCACCGGGATGTTCTCGGGCTCGTCCGTGCGATCGCATTCAAGGTATATCAGTTATAGTTGTTGGATTTCGACTCATGTTCCACAGGAGCGTTCTTCCGCCAAGCGAAAGGAGCTGTTCCACACGATTCAGATCACCGCAAACTCGCCCAGGGCCCTGCAGTTGATTCTCGACATGGTAATTCGCTGGTCATCCACTTACGCGATGCTCCATCGTGGATACACTTTGCGTGAAGTAAGCATTCCATTTCCGCCTTCTTAAAATCGGTTAACTTGATTCTCCAGCATGTCAATGTTCTCGTGAAGACGATTGCACGAGAAGAAAAGAACTATGAGAAGAGCGAGAAGCTCAAGGCTCTGGTTCTTATGCCCGGGGAATGGGAGCGTGTCAAGGTTTTCCTCGGGCTTCTAGGTGTACGTTGGCAATATAAATTCCGATGATTGGATACTCAAATTATTTTAGATGGTGGATGCTGCTCAACAGGCCTTCTCATCTGACGAGGGTCCAAGCATGCACTCAGCGATTCCCGCCTTGGAATCTCTTCATCGAGCGTGGACGACTCAGTCCAAGAAGCCCGCACGCCCCGCCCTCAATGCAGGTTTGGTGAAGGTCGCCGAATATTACGACAAAATCGAAGAGGGGTTCGGTGTTTGGGATGCATGCCTAGCTGATGAACCGGATGAGGGCGAGGATGATGGGGATATTGAGGAAGATTTTTCAAGTTTGTTTGCTGTTTAATATATATATATAATTATTTACTGCCAAGCCCCGGGCCTGGGCCCAAGCCCGACCCGACCCGGCCTCAAGCCCGATGGTCGGGTCGGGCCTGAGGTTCTCCCCGACCCAAGCCCGCCCGAGCCCGGCCCAAGCCCCGGGCTTTCAGGCCCGGCCCGACCCGGACAACACTACCTCTGCATCACCCCCGATCGGTTTCCCATCTGCCTGTAGCATTCGTGAACAGAGTTTGCCCAACAAGGGCTCATATACCCTCTGGGAGAGTGAGCATGATGGTTACTTATGTTAGGAGTACTTTTGAGGTGTTTGGATACATCTACTGGGGTCCTTACTTTGTCTTGTCAGAACCGTATAAGTCAGCTGTCACACAAGTTAGTTTCGCCAAGCGTGGGAAAAGTACCGTAAAGTTAGCCTCGCCAAGTCAAAGGGGCGATCAAAGTTAAAGTTAGCTATCACAAGTTACTTTATTCACTCGCCACTTCCACCTCCCCTTTCTCTTTCGCACTGTGTAAAGCAAACGATCCTTTTTCCACTTTTCGTTCTTTTTCTTACTTTTTGCTCCTCTAAAAGAGGGAAAGAGCCGAAAATGAAAGCCATCAAATTACTGATATCGCCCATTCTCATTTATAACCTCGCAATATATTACAGTAAAACCCCGTATACACCTGGCGCTTACGCAACATACGCAAACCTGTCCTTCGACCCGTTGACGCGCTCGATGTACTCCTTCTCGAGCAGCGTCTCAGTCGCCTGCTTGATAGCAGTGATCTCCGGCACGAGGCACTGGCTGATCTGCGAGATAACATCTTGGATGAGCACCTGGTTCTTCATCCTCTTGCGCGCCTTCATGATTCTGCGTTACACTCGCCCGATCAGCATCGCATGCAGGGCTTGAAGCGGGCACGGTGAAAGTGCCGCCAATACTGCCGCCGTGCCGCCAGCACCGCCCCTCTGCCGCCCCCAAGTGCCGCCCTCAAGTGTCTGACTGCCGCCCCCGCAAAAGCAAAGTGCCGCCCCAGTGCTGCCCCCAGAGGCGGCACTTTTGTCACGCTGCCGCCACAAAGAATGGAAGTATATAGATAAATATTATAATGTATCTGAGTTTATTAACAAGATCTTTTTACCACTTCCTGCGCGAAACTGTTATAAGGAACTACTTTTAATTAAATGTACAACAGAGTGATATCTACCTCCTCACCCAAATTTGGTGATGCCTGAGAGGTTTATGCCGAGTGATAAAACAGGGGTAGTAGCTAACAATTTGCACCTAGTGTTGGTGTTGGTGGTGAATTAAACCGTAACCGTAAAGATCGGCCAGGGAACGATTTGAACGGCGCTGAGTGACAATAACTCCTCTAGATGTTCTCAGCATAATTTCTGGGCACGAACCGTAACCAAAAAGCGTGCATGCATACCAGCAGATCAAAAAGTGGGATTTTGGGCCGACAGACACCAAGTTTAGGCCATCTGTGCGGCTCCGAGGTTAAGTAAGACTCGGATACACCTCAAAATGTCGTAATCTCAAACCATAATTTTTATGCAAACTGCCGCCCTTGCCGCCCATTGCCGCCCGTTGTCACGCATGGTCACACTGCCGCCCTTTGTCACGTAGTTGCATTGCCGCCCCCAACTGCCGACCAAAAAGGAAAAGTGCCGCCCCCACAGATATTTGCCGCCCCCACTGCTGCCCCCTACTGCCGCCCCCCTCTGCCGCCCTTTGCCGCCCCTAGTGCCGCCCTTTGACGCCACTGCCGCCCACAAAAATAGTTAAATTGCCGCCCTTTGCCGCCATTACCAGTCGAACTTACGCTCAACTGCCGACTTCTGGGTAAGTTTTGTCACTTGAATAGTGAATTGCTGTAATAACTACACCACAATGTAGGTAAAGATGCTGTATGTAATACTACGGACAGATGGTATGTAACATAAAGTGAATGCCGCTCCCGAGTGCCGCCACTACCGCCCTTGGCGGCAGGGCGGCAGTGCTGGCGGCAGTTTCACTTTGCCCGCTTGAAGCCTATACACATCCACGCAAAAAGAATCAAATAAACGGCTGTCTGCAACACGACACACACTGATGTAGAACGTACCGGGATTAAGATCATACTGGTCTTTCTCTTCGTTCACGAGGACCTTGGCCTTGACCAGGAGCGCGAGCACTTGCTCCAGGAAATCCGCGCTGATCTTGGTCGCCTCCTGCAGCTCCTGCAGGCTCAGCGTGTCGTTGCGATTGTACTGCAGCAGCACCGCCGCCTGATACGCGCTCGTCTTCAAGATGTACTTCTGATTCGTGTAATTCGTCTGCAGCTCGGTCTTCGAGTAGTTGTGCAGCCACGTAAGCTTGCGGGCGTCGTGCTGTGCCGCGTAGGTAAGAAAACGAGCTAATGGACATTTTATATGGAGGAGAACAGACCTTGATCTGATATTCTCGCGTGAAGAGCTCGAAGGTAGGAAGCAGCTCGGGCGGGAGGAGCAAGTCGTGCGTGGGCGGGGTGAGCGGCCAGAAGTTCGTCCCGAGGACCATGACGCTAAACGGAATATCTATGTCGTCGTGGTTCTGCGCCATGCGCTCCGTGAACGAATTCGTCAAGTCCTTTGAAAGGGACACATCTACATTCGCGTGCCGTCAACACTGTGAAGGGAGGGAGGAAAAGGAAGGGACCCACCGGTAAACATCCGCTGCAGCTTATTCGTATACTCGAAGCCGCACGCTTCTTTGAGCTTGCTGATCATGCTCGCCTCCGCCTCGTCCGACGCGCACACGCCATGGATCAGCCGCTTCGAGAGCCTAGTAGTGTAATATGTCTGGAACACGTCTTGGCCCTCGAGGTACTTGAAAAGGACCATCTTTGTGCGACGTCCGTGAGTATCGCGTGCGAGTTAGAGGCGGGAGGGAGGGGGAGAGGAGAGGAGAGGGGACCTACCACCCGATTCAGTGCATCCTCAAGGTCACCTCACCCGCCACCTTGTTGCTCTTCCTTAGCAGCATATCCGCATGCTCCGCCAGCAGCTCCGGCGACCGCGCTGCATTTGGGGCTACACATATGACGCCCGTGATTAACAAATGTATATACGGGTGCCAGAGGTAAAACGTACCCGTCCAGGCATTCCGATTAACAAACTCCTTGCACGCCTTATCGAGTGCAGCCGTGAAGCCTGCGTCGGACTTGAAGCAGTGTGCGACCGTCGCAGCGTTCTTCCCGTGTACGGAGAGCAGCGCGTCGACGTACGCCTTGGGATCGAGCTTGCTGCTCTCTGACTCGTTCGAAGCGTCCTTGGCCGTCTTGACGCCCGCCTCTGGATCGCGCTCGGTGCTCTTCCCCTCGACCCAAGCATTTTTGGTTGGCTTGATGCTTCCGCCGATGAGCTCCTGAATTGCACCGAGCCCTGCGTCCTTGACGTGCTTCTCGAACTGATACTGCAGCGGCTTGGGGCCCTCGGTGATGCGCTCTAGGAGCTTGTACAAGCGCTTCAGGTCCTCGTCCGCGTCAGAGTCGAGCAGAGGCTGCGGAGGATCAGTATTATTAAGGCGATAAACGGGAATACGGGCGGTCGACGCACCTGAAACGCACGATGTATGCGCGGCACGTGCGGGCGGAGGATAACTTCGTCGAGCTTCTTGCGTGTCTCCGCGCCCAGGTAGCCCATCACGCGCTCCTCCTCCTCCTGCAGGTGCGCCTCCACGCTCTTCAGATACTCCGAGTGGGAGCTAGACCCGCTGCCTTCAGCGCCGTCTGCGTTGGGAAGAGCCTTGTAATGTCTCTGGGTCTCTTCGAGGAACCGCTCCTCGAAATGTTTCTCGTACACGTCGTCGCCGAAGGAAACGAAGGAGTCAAGGACCTTCATGACACGGTCTTGGTCGATTGACGTCCTTTTGCGCTGCGCAGCGACGAGCTTCAGGAACGTCTCAGAGAGCGCCGGCTGCAGAGGCGTGAAGAGTTTCTGGCGCCATCGCGAGACTGCGAGCTGGATGTCGTGCGTTAGAATGATAAACGGCGATCCGAGAAGACAATCGCACCGTGTGCACAGTGTGTAGGCACTCTTTGCCCTCATCTTCACCTTTGACCCAATCGCGGTTGAGGTAAACGTTTGCGCCGGTCGAATAGCGACCCCCACTCGTCGGCATAGCATGTGAGTATGAGTTCGTTGCCTTCTTGCGATTGTGCCTTCTGTAAAACCGAGGTCAGAACCTTCTCGGTGGCTTCGAGGAACGGTTCCTCGAAATGTTTTTTGTACACATCGCCGCCGAAGGAAACGAACGAATCAAGGACCTTCCCGACAAAGTCCTGGTCGCTCGGGTCGATCGGGTCGCCTTTACGCTGGGCGGCGAAGAACTTCAGGAGCGTTTTGCAGAGGGTCAGCTGCAGGGGTGTGAAGATTCGCTGGCGCCATTGCGAGACTGCGAGCTGGATGACGTGCGTTAGAATGATGAATAGCGATCGGAGGACACTATCACACCGTTTTAATCGGGTACACGTCTGTTTTGCCCTCTTTCCGTGCCCGTTTGATCCAATTGGTGTTAAGGTAATCAAATAGACAGTGGATGCGGTTCGCAGCGCATTTATAGCGATCCCATTCGGTGGCATAGTATCTAACGAGTTCCTTCTGTAGCGACCCTGCGTTCTGTGAAAACGAGATCAGAGCACAACTGTGGATTGGCTTTGGTGGTGCCCGGGTCCAACGCATCTCCCCAGGCGAACCAAGCTTACCTGTTCAATCGGCGTGAGGTGATTCTGAAAGTAGTTCTTCAGTCTGGTGTACAAGTCCTCTCCCAACGAGTTACCCGTGGCCATCTCTCGTAATGTGCAATAGTTGTACACGGCGGTGCGCACATTAGAAGAGCCCTCACCAGAGAGACGCTGGTGAGGCTGGCCCATGATACGGTCGAGGACGCGGCTGAGAAACGTCCAATGGCCTTCGGGGTTGTTCGGTTCAAATTCGGACCGAATTGGGGTCCAAGAGTCGGTACTCGGGGATGCAGACGGGGACGACATGTAGTGATGGTCAAGTTCGGCTCGGATTTCAGGTTCGAAGGAGGAGTCTGGTGGAGTTATAGCGTCACCCGTTGAATATAAGACACTGTATATAAATGGATGAACCGGTCTAAAGGTATTCGAAGATACGATCGAGATTGTCGATATACGGAATTTAGTCAACCTTCCTTTGTTTCTGCGGTGCTCAATTCGTAGAAGCGAGGCTAGGAGATCAAGAGACTGAGGAGTTCGGTCGTCTTCTCACGTACTGCCTCATGCTGTCGCACGGCGCCATCGTTCACATGAGATTCCAATGCCTAGAAGGCTCCTCTATAGCAAGGGAATGTAGAAGGTCTGGGAAATTGCCTCCGTGTCAAGCGGTCTCCACGAGGACCCACGTTTACGGGCAATGTGCACTTCCCCGATTTCTGGGCGACGTTTCCTACGTCCTAATAGAGACCTTGCGGTGAGCCACCGGTAGCCACCCGATGGCTCCCGAGGCATGCGGTTGCGAGTGGCTCCATCCCCATTTCGCAGAGCGACGTCATCCGGTGGCTGACCCGGTGACGTCCGGTGGCTCATTTTGGGTGGAGTGCGCGTCATTTCAGGCGCCACCGGCACCGCATGCCTCGGGAGCCACCGGGTGGCTGCCGGTGACTCACCGCAAGGTCTCTAATTACGCAGTCTGGAGAGGATGATTTTTGAGGGTGACAGTTTTCCAGCTGCGCAATCTCTCGAGCAGATGATTTTTGAAGGTGACTGACTTATAGATCGAAATGAGAGGAAAGGCACCGAGTCTCACACAGTGCGCAAAGTGTACGGCTATTAATCAATAAGCTGCCATGACTTGGCGGCAGCCGAACTATAGGCTGGCTGTGAGGCACGAGGCGTAATGATTTTGCCTGACAGGACCCTCATTTCCAGAGATTTCATCCCGATCATCGATGGGAGTGTGAGCAATCGATAGGATAGAGATGGAACATTCAATTCGGAAACCTTGTTTCCTGTGGGAACCCCTCTGCACCACAGTGCGGGGGACTGATGTAGCAAAGCTCTGCGGTGCTCAATTCGTAGAAGCGAGGCTAGAAGATCAAGAGACTGAGGAGTTCGGTTATCTTCTCACGTACTGCCTCATGCTGTCGCACGGCGCCATCGTTCACATGAGATTCCAATGCCTAGAAGGCTCCTCTACAGCAAGGGAATGTAGAAGGTCTGGGCAATTGCTTCCGTGTCAAGTGGTCTCCACGAGGACTCACGTTTACGGGCAATGTGCACTTCCCCGATTTCTGGGCGACGTTTCCTACGTCCTAATTACCACCTTAGTATGGGGGAATGATATATCACTGACCTCTAATTGTCGGAAGGCCGTGATATATCAAACCCGCCAAGTTAGAGAACATTTTGATATATCATGTACGCTGAGCTTTTGGGCTATCAATAAATTAATTTGTACTGTTGTCGCTGTGCTCCACGACGACGAGGAATATCCGCATTTTGATGGCATCGACAAAGATCCTCTCGACGTCGCGATCAAATGCGATCAAATGTCGTCGACGTCGTCGGCGACAACGACAACAAAATTTACTTCAAAATATCCGAAAAATCTCGAAAAAATTGTAGCATCTGGAGTGTGTAAGTAGGATACATTTGAGATGGCAAGTAGGTACAATAAAGATACTCCGGGAGGTAAAATGCGGTTTTAAGTGAAATTGTGCTACATGAATTTGTATGCATTCATGCTGCCAGAACATATGCTGTAGCGATGGAGCAGGCCATAGTGGACCCGTTCGTGAGACTGTATGCAAGCGCAGTATTACCCGTACATCCGGGCGCCGTCGGGCCACACCCGATTCCAGCACCACCAGGCTGCCCCACCTCGGGCATTGGTACACGCCGCGCCCGATTCCAGTGCCGCCACGCTGCCGTAGCTCGGGCTTCATGCTTGGGTGGATCTCCTCCCGCATTGGCACGCGGCGCATCGCGCGCCCCACACTGCTGCGCCTGCGCCGCCACTGCACGTCCGTCGTGCTTCCCCGTTGCTCTCCCTTCCCCTCCGGTGCTAGGGTAGGGATGCAGGTGAGGGTGGTGGCACCATTGCAACGCTTGCGCGTCGCTCCGCATCTGCCCCTCCCCCAGCGCTGCTTCCCAAGCCCATCCGGCGGCGCTGCGCTTGCCGCGCGCGCCCAGCATTCCGAGATGGTGGTCATTCGCAATGAACCCCTACTTACGCTATCCATCGCGCTCCCCGCAGGCAATGAGCAGCTGTATTGCGGCGGCGCAGGCTTGCCGCACTGCTCCCACCCACCCGCGACAATACCGGACGACCCGGGTGCGCTAGCACGGCACCGACCAACGGCAGCGCGGGGCAGGAGCCACAAAGTATCCAGGGAGTTAGATCGTCCTAGGGATGGGGAAGAACAGGCGTACGAGGTGGTACACAGCACGGCGAATGGGTGAGGGATTAAGGCTGCTAGCATGCTGGGAAGGGGTGGAAAATCATGGAAGGTAAGCATAGAACAATGATTCTAGGTACTGTGGACGCACCTAGGATCACAATCTACCCAATCTTCATACTCTCTCCGAAAATTTCACGGCCAACACGATTTTGAATGTAAATGACCATATTCCGAGGGCTACGGTCCCAAGAAAGGTAGAGAAACTTGTAAGAAAAGTTCTTTGGACGATTCCTCAGATATACTAGCGAGATTTGGCCATTTCAGAACAAGTACAAGGAGACGGCGGTAAGGGATGGTGCGGTGGGTGAAATGAGGTGTAGTGAGACATTGGTGGAATGAAACTGCTTAAAAAGAAGAGCCGGGATTCCCAAAAGGATTTCGAACATAACTGGTGCCCAGCCGTGCATCGAGGAAGTCAAGAAAATGTCGCGGCGGAAGCCAAGAGATGTAACACTTGTCACGTCGGGTAACGCTGCCGAAGCGTCCGGACGGGCGCTTGATGGGCGCTTAACGTGCACGCTCACAGAAAGTTCGGTTTCGGTAATTTGCGCCCCGCACTTGTGAGCAATTCTGAGGAAGCAGAACTCTTCCAAACCATTATCCATACCCGCGGAGGTGAGTCGATTGGGTTTATAATCGATATGCATGACAATGATACCAAAAATGTTGCATATAGCGCCAAATTACCACGCGCACACGAAGAAAGCGTTGAAAACGACTAACTCGGTGGTATATATCATATCTGAGGGCATAAATGAGGTCTGTGAATCTAACCGATCCAGAAAACGTCGAAAATCGCGATGGTTGAAAATAAAGCAAAATATATTAAGCGGCAAATGGGACGGGGTAGAGGTTGCACTAAGATGTTGGCAGCTTCACCGTCACTTTTATGCAACTTCTTTAATTGCCTCAGTCTCTTCCAACGAACATTATTTTCTCAATATTTCAACATCCTACACATCATTTATGGTATTCGATCACAAATATATGGCCAGGGAAGCACTCGCTGAGGGGTTTTGCGTTCAACATGCATTAGACGCCCGTTAAGCGCCCGTCGGATCCGTGACTCCGAAGAGCCGAAACACCCCAATTTTCACTCATTACACCGTTTCGTCTCCGTTCAAAGGCTTTCTGAAATACTGATGATGTCAAAGGTAGTATAGGATCATTGTTCAACATAGAAAATGATAATAAAATGTGGTGACACTCGAAGCATGCGCAAGGGTGGTGATTACAACGGCGCGCATATTCTCCCGGGTTTTCCTCTATCTACTGGAAATATATTTAGGGGACATACAACAAGGGGAGGAGTAGCAAAGACAGAAGAAAAATGAACCTCGGACACGGCCGAGGCGATCGTGCAGCACGTGCATAGGTGGGGACAAGACAAGAGCCTGTGGACGGTGCACAACGAGAGCGTGTCCAGCAGGAATTGAGAGCGTGGGCAGCAGGCAGACAGAGAACCTATATGTGGCGGGGAGCAAGCACGGGAGCAACGGGTAATGAGCGCGTGCGCGGCAGAGATCAAGGGCAGCGGCCAACCAGCGCGCATGGAGTAAGGATCAACCACGGGAAACAAGCGCGCAGGTGGAGAGAAAGAGCGGCGACCATCAGGCGTGCATGGTGTAGGTAGCGACGGCCCAGGTGGGGCAGGGGCAGCGAGTAACGAGTGCGCATGAGGCGGAGACGGAGCACGGGAGCGGCGGGCAACGGGCGCACGGGCAGAGAGATCGAGCACACAGGCGGTGACTATTGGACGTGCATGGTGCAAGTATCGGGGGCCTAGGCGGGGGCGGAGGCGGTGAGCAATGAGTGCGCATGGGGGCGGGAATCGAGCTGGGGAAGGTATCGAGGGTACAGGCAGTGGGTAACGAGCGCGTGAGCGGCAGCAGTGTCCTAGGAGGAGTCGGGTGTCGCGGACGCAAGGGTGAAGCGAGGGCGGTATCGGGGACAATATTGGGTATGCAGTGTGAGCGCGCATGCGGGGGGAACAAAACGAGCGCAGAGGTAATGTGAGGGCTGCCTGAGGCAGGCAGATACTGAGACAGACCATTAATAACCGACAAATTCAGGCCCCAAGGAAGCCTGCAGAGGCCGGTACACAATTAGGAGGCGTGGGAGCTACAGTGGCCAATTACGGGACCCCCAGGCAAATTGAAGGGCTGAAAAGCGTGGATGTTCAAGGAAGGATATGGCGAATGATTTAGGCGGAGAATGAAGGCAGTCCGAGCCAAGGATCCGTTTTTATTCGCAATGTGGTATGGCGGAGGAGTGCCAGCGCAGCGTCAAATGCCGCGGTATCGGGAGCCAATTGAGACCGGAAACTCGAGGTAGTGGTGGGAAACGGAAAGAGGAACTTGCTAGCGAAACTACAGGGGGATGAGGAGGGCCGGAGGGGAAGGGGAGCCCGTGCGGTGGAGGGGGAAGCAAGGCACGAGTGGTGATGGGAACGAAATGATCGCCCCGTTTGGAGTGGCTGTGGAGCGCCATCAATTGGGGCGGGGCGGCGGGGCGGCGGGGCCAACGCTGGACGCCCAAATCGGGCGGAGCGCGAGCGCGGGCGCGACTAAAGGTGAGCTGATATATCAGCCTCACCTCTAACTTAAGAGGGTTGATATATCAGCACTGTCCGCTGATCAGTGGACATCTGATATATCAAATCCCCATATACGCCTGTAATTACGCAGTCTGGAGAGGATGATTTTGAGGTGACAGTTTTCCAGCTGCGCAATCTCTAGAGCAGATGATTTTTGAAGGTGACTGGCAACCGACCACCACCCGATTTATTCACTGCGCAGAGCTCCTGACTTATAGATCGAAATGAGAGGAAAGGCACCGAGTCTCACACAGTGCGCAAAGTGTACGGCTTATTAATCAATAAGCTGTCATGACTTGGCGGCAGCCGAACTATGGGCTGGCTGTGAGGCACGAGGCGTAATGATTTTGCCCGACAGGACCCTCATTTCCAGAGATTTCATCCCGATCATCGATGGGAGTGTGAGCAATCGATAGAGATGGAACATTCAATTCGGAAACCCTCATCAGGAAAAAACCTCCTTTACTATTTGATTACTAATTTGCTTTCCCAAAAATAATCGGGCAAAGTTACCCAAATTCACGGCAAGAAGGCTGAAAGTTTGGTAAAGGCGGGGAATATGAACTAAGTTTCTAACGTGCACTTATACCAAGATACAAGAATGCGGAACACAAGGTTAGAATAGTGTGGTATATATATGACGGTCGCTCATCGAATTCACGTAGAAGTATCGGCACTTGTCCAATACATTGGTCGACTTCCATTCCGCCGGTGCGACCGGACCAAATTTTGGCAGTAAATGAGCCTCAATTCACCCAAATGTAACATTCTTTTCTGGGAGTCACGGCCTGAGCTCGGAACGCCTCTGTTTGCTGCTGCGAAGCTATTGGGTCTCGTCTTGGTGTCTACACTTGTGCCGCACAATCTCCATCCTCTCCTGAATCAAGGATTTTGTGGTCAGGTTGCAGCAAATTGTCATGCGGCCGTGTTGAACTCAATGCGCCACACTATCGGCTCCAGCCCAGATACTACGCCCTGCTAAATTGCTGCTACATCTCTTCCGCTGAATTGCGATTGATTGATCTGGTTTCCTCACCGAGATTTTAGGGAGGATCGATTTTGCATGTCCTGCGTGAATCGAGTACAGCAAGGCCCGGCGAGCATGACGTCGGACCTACAAGATCTTCACATCCGAGTTAACTCTGAAATTGGAAGATTTCTCAACGCTTGATTCGATTCTCGACATTCTCTGCGTCAGGGAAATTGCTCATCACAACGACGGCGCTGCAAGACCTACTCTATATACGAGAAGTCTCGGAATTCGGAACAAATCATCACTCATCAAGACTATCAAGACCTCAAGCTTAAGCTGAACTGGTCGCTCTGTCCAAAAATTGCAAAATAGGTTAAGCCATTCAAAATTCTTCGGCCTCTGCGGCGGAATTCATTCTGAAGCCTGGTTTCTCGGTGGCTCCACATATCAAGCGTCTTTTTAACATCCTGTTCGGTGTCTTGGAACTGACTGATGCTTCAAGTCTCTGGCCATCGCTCTCTTCAATCTTCAAAATATACAACCGTACCCTGATAGGAATCGTGTGGCACTTGAATATCAATGGGAGCATCAATGCCAGCTTAGGTGTGAATTTATCATGTCGACCCATAATCCAATGTTCTCTCAGTGTAAGCATATTTCTCGATGAGCACTTTATCTTCCATGGTCTTGCGAGCCTATGCTGCTTTCTCATAAATTCCCAGCCGCATTCACATATTTGTTCTCGAATACTGACGGTTCCGGTGAGTCGCCGCTTTTCTCGACGCTCTACATTTTTTTTCTTACTTACCTGATGTCTAGCTTTCTGCAGGTGCATACCGGTATTCCCACATGCGTCTACCCACCAACTTTCCATGCATGTTTCTCACTCGTTTAATTTGGCTGGCGTATCGCCCGGCGCGTAACTCCAGCAATGGTGACGCTAACATCCGGGTACACACGTTGACGGCGTGTAAGGACCCACAATGATTTTCTACCCAGTTTCACCTTCAGGTGAACTGCCCGATGCGGATATGTCATGCTGGTGTAGGCTTTTGCTCATCCCTCCTCTTACGCACCACTCATATTTCTTTTCGCCTAGCGCGTTGTGAACGTCTACAGCATTCAGTTCGATACTCATGCATTTTCGGGTATCTCTCCAGATGGATGCTAACCGACGCGTTCCAGCCTCGTGCACGATGGAACGGCGTGTTTACATCAACGCCTTACCTTTCGTCTAATTTCAAAGTCTCGGGAGCGAGGGCCGCATCGGCGTAGATTTTGCACGAATAAGTTGAATTGTTGACATTCAAACCGGTTTGCAAGTCGACATTGAGCGTCAAATCTTATCATATCACCCGCAATTTTCACCAATATTACATGAGATTTTCCAACATTTCTTCTTTGCCGCTGGAGCGAAGCGAAGGCATGTCTTGTCCCTGGTAGTCAATTGGTCCCATCTCAACGTGCACCGCTGGTTGGGCCAGGGCACATTGCATTGTACCTACCGAGAGAGCTCATAGCACGGTGTTATGGCTTTGTCCGCGGGCTTCCCCGTGTTCCTCTTTCCCTGGTGTTCTCAGTGCCCCGTTGGCCGCCCCAGCCTGCCCTTTCTTTATTCCCCCCTCCCCCTACGTGCAGCCCAGGCTTACGGTGTCATGAACTCTCAAAGAAACAGCAAGGATACACCCAATAAATCCAATAGTGGAGAGGCCGAGGGGAGTTCATAGACGCAGCGGCCCGCCCTGCACCTGCCCTGCGCCCATCCCGAGCCCTGCATCCCATGTCCACTTGGGAAATAGTCGCGCTTGATCCCCGGCGTCTTTGTCGGTGTCCAACGCCCCCCGTGGATCGGCTTTGTCGAGCCCGCAGTCCAGCCCCACGTTGTCTTTCCCGAGACCAGACCCCATCCGCAAGCCGTTGGGCTGCGACTGCATCCGCGTGCCTTTTGTGTCAGGACTGCACGTGTCCTTGAATAGTACGGTACCGTGGCTTTGTCCCGTGTGCCCCTTTCCTTTGTTTTCTAAACGCCCCGCCGGCAGCCCGAGCTTCACAACGAAAGAGTAAGTAGACAGCAAAATGGTGGATAGGGAAAGGAGATACATTGAGATATATACATAGTTAGAGTGTGAGCGTTCAGTAGTTAAAATAAGTGCCAGCGCGCAGGGACAATATTGGTCCCGGCGGTGAGCGAGCGGATTAGACGGAGGCGGGGGCACAGGGACGGGCATCCCAGTAACTGCTCCGCTGCACTCGACACGGTGCGCAAGGGCGGCATCGCGCCTACTACTGCTGCACTCGACGTGGCGCGCAGGAGCAGCATTTCAGGGTCACGGCTATGGGAGGAGGAAGATGGGGAAGAGGGGCAGATACGCTGGCATATTTATACGGGAAGAATAAAGCAGGCACAGAGAAACAACGATAGAAACAATATATATTCTGCAAGACGAAAAGAAAAGGGAGAAACAGTGTACAGGGCCAATAACGTGCGGGAGGGACCGAACTGCAACCCCTCAAGGATCCGAAGACGTCGCCGGACCGACCACATGGGTGATGCGGTTCGTCCGAGACCTGGGGAGAACGGGTAGAGCCGAATGATAGATTGTGGTTTCCAAGTTTCCAAGTTCTACGATATATGATCAATCAGCACGAAGCACGAAGCACGAGGGGAGAACATACCATACCACATCCGCACAACTGAGCAAGGTCGTGTCATGAAGAGCGGCAGTTTATAGATATAGGCCTCCAATTAATCCCGGTGAGGGGGCAGACAAGACGGAAGCAATGGCATGTAGGGACGTGGACGGGCTTCCCAGTAACCCCTCTGCTGCACTCGATGTGGCTCACAAGGGCGGCATAGCACCTCCCACTGCTGCGCTCAGCACAGCGTGCAGGAGCAGTGTTTGGTATACTCATGGACCTCCAATTGATTCGGGCAGTGAGCGGGCGGACAAGACGGAAGCGGTGGCATGTAGGGACATAGACAGGCCTCCCAGTAACCGCTCCACTGCACTCGACGTGGCGCGCAAGGGGGGCATCGTGCCTCCCACTGCTGCACTCGGTGTGGCACACAAGAGCGGTGTTTTATATGCATATGAGCCTCCAATTACATATGGACCTCCAATTGATTCACCTACCCTACCCAAAAATAGAAACAGATCAGAATGGGTGATACTATCATATCACGTATTCTGACGTGAATGATTTCCAGCTCCTCTTACCCTCCACTAATACCCTCCACAACCTCCTCGCCAAAGACTTGTACATACGACGAGCTCAGTGCCGTGGCATCTGCCGAATACCGTCATCGGATCCCTCCCCGACCATCCCGACTTTTCCCGTCCCGAGCTCCGCTGTCACTGTTGACAGCTTGATTTACTACCTTGTCTTCGATGTCGGGGCTGTCCCCACCCCCGCCCCCCGCCCTCATTCTTCCTGACTTCCACTGGCATTCTTCCCGCCTCCTGCCAGCGTCACCCTGCTGCCCCCAACACATCCTTTGGCCTCCCCTCAGCACTCACACAAACTTTGTGTTGTTGATGCTTGCACCCACTGTCAACGTCGGCCTTAGCACCGCCACTCGCTCGTGTCCGAGTGTGTGATACAAGGGTATCACACATTCTGATCTGTTCCTATTTTCGGGTCGTGTGGGTGCTTCTTGACTGAGGTGAGCGCCTTCCTGCCCTCCCGCCCTCCGCCCTCCCACCCTCCACCCTCTCGCCTTCTGTGCGCCAGCACCACCATCAATTCAATTAGCCGATGCTCATCCTGTCTGTCAAAGAGCTCTTGGCAATTACTTGGCTAACACATTTTCGGCATTCCAATGTTGTTGTCGTATTCCTCTGAACCCTGTCTTCTGTACTACATAGCTTTGTACCATATTAAGCTGAAATAGTCGAGACTACGCAAAGAATAATAGAGAATAATGACATTGTGAAGCCGCCACAGAAGGTTCAGCGCTTTCACCATCGCTGTCCTCGATAGTGGCGCGACTTCTCGCATGGCTACGAAGGCGCCTGACAGCCTTGCGAGTCGTGTCATCATCACGTACACTGCTGCCAACCATGGCAGTGGACTTCTTTGCATGTGTCTTTGCTGGCGCTGAAGTCTTCTTACGTCCAGGTGCTTCATTCTCCTTCTCCTTGCGAACACGTTTCCACTTCAACACAAGTGCTGGTGATTCGTCGGATTGGGAAGGCCCATCAGCATCGAGCTGCGCAT
The DNA here is from genome assembly GCA_029378375.1 of Mycena olivaceomarginata. NCBI lineage: Eukaryota > Fungi > Basidiomycota > Agaricomycetes > Agaricales > Mycenaceae > Mycena > Mycena olivaceomarginata. The sequence goes on along the minus strand of JARKIC010000405.1, from coordinate 51,737 downwards.
CTGTACTGTATTGAAAGTGGAACTGAAAGTGGGATGTTTTCCGGGGTGGACAGAACTGTAGATTGCGGTAGTAGCTACTGCTTAAATACAAAAACGAGTTCGTAGATATGAGTCATACTGAGTCAGAATGTAAATGAGTCGGTTCGGCAGAATGACTCAGTACAATACAAATGAGTCAGAGTGACTCAGTCCAATATAAATGAGTCAGAGACGAAGGCTGTGCTCGGAAGCGAGCACATGATCGGTTTGTATTCCAACACTCCCCCTCAAACCGAACGCAGTCCCAGAGCGGTTGCAAAATGTTTCGCCTTTGCACTGGGAAGTGCCTTGGTGAGCGTGTCTGCCACCATGTCTTGAGTGGGGCAATAAACGAGCCGAATTGAACCATTTTCGATCACATATCGAATGAAATGGTATCGGATATCAATGTGCTTCGTGCGAGCATGGAATTGGCCTACATCGGAGTAGGCGAGTGCAATGGCTGACTGGTTGTCGCCATGGAGCGTTATGGGATGCTCTAGTGGACGGAAAAGCTCGCCGATGAGCTGCTGGAGCCAGATGGCCTCTTTCGCAGCATAGGTCATCGCAACATATTCAGCCTCTGTGGTGGAGAGGGTGACAAGTTCTTGTTTCTTGGAACTCCACGAAACAGCTCCTCCATCGATGAGGAAGGCATAGCCAGAGATGGCACGCCTGTGTTCCTGGGACATCCCATCTGCATCTGAATATCCCTCCAGTCCACGTTTCCCTGCACCATAAGTCAACCACCAGTCCTTTGTACCTTGGAGGTAGCGGAAGGCTCGTTTCACCGCTTCCCAATGAGCCGGTCCAGGGTTGTCCAGGAATTTGGACAAGATTCCAACCGGGAATGCAATGTCGGGTCGAGTTCCAACAGCAGCCCACATCAGCGAGCCAACGGCCTCGCGGTATGGGATGTGCTTCATAGCAGCAATGTCTTTGATGCTGATAGCACAGTGCTCAGTTGTGAGCTGTACATTTGGGTCCATAGGCATTGCGACAGGTTTCGCATCCGAGAAATTATAGCGCTGGAGGATAGATGTGATATAGGATTGTTGTGACAATGAAATGGATCGTGCCTCGCGGTTGCGTTTAATTTCGATGCCTAGCAACCAGCTAACAGGCCCGAGGTCTGTCATCTTGAAAGTTGCAGCAATACACTCTTTGTAGCGCTCAAGGTGCTCGGGTGAACTACCCGTGATTGTGCAATCATCGACGTGGATGGCAAGGATGGTGAGGTGCTCATCATCACGCGTATAAAGTACAGCATGATCAGCAGCACACTGCGTGAAGCCAAGATCAGCAAGAGAGTGGCTGAGGGTCTCGTACCAGCGGCGTCCACCCTGCTTCAGCCCGTACAATGCTTTCTTGAGCTTCAAGACATATTTATGACGGTCGGCAGTTTCATAGCCTGGGGGGCTGCTCCATGTAAATGAGCTCGTTGTGCTCAAGTTCTCCATTGAGAAATGCGCTATGGAAGTCGAACATATCAACATTCCAGTCATTACGCGCTGCAATTGCAAGTATGGTTCGAATGGAAGCAAGTTTGGCGGTGGGAGCGAAAGTGTCATAGTAGTCGACTCCATGGACTTGGGTGAATCCCCTAGCCACTAGGCGGGCCTTGTATTTGTCGATTTCACCAGCAGCATTCTTCTTGACACGAAGAACCCATTTCGAGTCGACAATGTTGAGGCCAGAAGTGCGGGCTGGGCGTTCCACAACTTCCCATGTGCCAGCAGCTTTCAATGCAGCTAATTCTGCCTTGATCGCTGCTTCCCAGTGCGGCCAATCACTTCTCTTCTTTGCCTCTGCATGTGTTGCTGGATCCAATGCCTCCGAGTCTGCTGTTGCAGTGGCCATTGCATTCTCCAAGATGTCAACCATCTTCCAATCCTCAGATGTCTCTGCTCTGGCAGCAAAGTCTTCTTCCTCAACTAGGACTGTTTCCGGGACTTGCAAGCCTCGGGGAATTTTTGGGTCCGATGGTCGATTGCTGGTGCGTCCAGTACCACTCTGGAGTGCCTGGATATATGCACTAGGCTTTCGGACTCTTTGGCTGCGCCCCATTGGCACTTCTTCTGACTCTTCAAAGTCAGGACCAAGTGGATCTGTGTGTGCCAAGTCACGCTTGAGTTTGCCAATAGATGGGGACTCGGGGAGTGCTGAGGGCAATGCGGGCAATGTGCGCGGTGGAGTAGAAGGGCGAATGGCTGCAGGCACAGCAGGAAGAACAGGATTCTGGTGTGTGGGGTTTTTATTCGCAGACGATGACTGATTGCCATCTTCCTGCTCCCCCTCAAACAGTAGATCGTCTGGAATTGGTACCAAGACGTCATCTCTGTCGAGTTTGACACTCCGTTCAACTGCAATGTTATGCTTTCCTTCAAAATAAATTCTGTGCCCACTGCTCACTTCATCAAATCCGACCCAACGGCCGACATTTGCACGCCCATCCAATTTACTGCCATCTGGGTCATGTACCCAGACTCTTGCACCGAACTCGGGCAACCGTGAGAGATCGGGTTTCTTCTGGTAAACCATCTCGAATGGGGTTTTGTTGTCCAATGCCCGTGTCGATGTGCGATTCTTCAAATAGATTGCATGCACAATAGCTTCGCCCCACAAAAATTTGGGCAAGCCACTTGCATGGAGTATCGCACGTACACGCTCCAAGAGCGTCCGGTTGAGCCGTTCTGAAACACCATTGTGCTCTGGTGTGTCGTGGACAGTGAAACTCTGTTCAGTGCCCTTCTTGGCAAGGTGAGCATCAAAAACCTTGCTCCAAGATTCCCCTCCACGATCCGAGTGGAGCTTCTTGATAGCGGCCTTAAACTGTGTCGCCAGCCATGCCTCATAGGCTTGGTACGAGTCAAAGGTTTCATCCTTTGTACGCTGCAAGTAAATGCGGGACCAACGGGTATGATCATCCGTAAAACTCGAATAATATTGACGTTGATTGATAGTCTTTGTTGGGGAAGGTCCCCAGACATCCGAGTGGATGATATCTCCCATACCAGTGGCACGCACTTCCTTGCGCACCTTTGCAACTGGTTTGCGAGTCATTTTCGCATACTCGCATGAATCACACGATTTAATTTCCGTGGAATCGTCGAGCTTGATCCCAGTCACTAAGCCATCCTTCACAAGACGTTTGGCAGCCTCTGGTGCGATGTGACCCATCCGGCGATGAAGTTCGTCAATGGAAACTGTCTCGATAGCACTGGCAGCAAAAACTCCAGTGTTCATGCCGGGGGGGTGGTTGACACGGTATGTCCCATTCTGCTTGTTGATGATGCCCAGGATCTTCCTTTCCTTATCGAAAATCCGACAAAAATCATCCCGAAAGAGCGTTGCAAAACCAGCTTCGGTGATTTTGCTGATGGATACCAGGGTGAGTCCTAGCTTCGGCGCATACAGCACTCCTTTGAGGAGTATACTGGCAGTGCTCTTTCCATTTGGAACACTGATTCGAATGTCGCCTTTCCCAATCGCCTGGAACGAGCCATTATCTGCTACAGTAATGGGTCGAGGGGGAATGGAGGTGAAGTTAATGAATTTGTGCCGGTAGGGAGACATGTGACTCGATGCTCCCGAGTCGTAGAGCTCTGTCTCGACTTCTGGCGCACCTCCTTCATTGGCGAGCATCGCTGAGTTGAAGGATGATGTAATTTCTGGTTCCTGGTCCTCCTGATTGTTGAGCCACTGGTTTACAGTGACTTCAATCCAATCTGCAACGTCTTTCTCGAGGCCTTGTGGCGGCCGGTCCGGCCCATCTCGGGGAGTTCTCTGACCAACATTGCAAGTGCATTTGTTGTCAGGACTGGTGGAACCAAAATCCAGTGAAGATCCATCATCACTTTCCCAGTTGCTTTCCTCCGAGTCGCTGGAATTCACCACGCTCTGCAGATCCGGCATTGAATCATGCTCGCTGTCGCTTTCCGACAGACGTTCGAGATCCGGGACTGAATTGTGCTTGTTGTCACTGTCCGACACACCCTGCAAGTCCGGCATCTCGCCATCCTCATCGTTTGAGGTATCCTGTGAGTTCTCCAACTCCAGGCTTGATGTCGTGTTACTGATGGTGCCATCTTCTTCATCCTCGAAGAAGTCTTCATCATCGTAGTCCGACAACCAGCAGTTCATTGTGCCGTCTTGCGCACTGCTGTTGACGAGTCCTGTCCACTCGTCCTGGAACAGCTCAACATTTGATCTTGTCTGAGCCATCCATACACCGTCCTCGTCTTTCTCCGTGGCGGTGTTTGCGGCCTCCTTGGTCTTCCCTTTTCCCTTCCCACGTGGTCCCTGTCCTTCTTTTCCTCCGCCCTTCGCCCAACAGTCTGCTTTGACATGGCCCTTCTTGTGGCAGTTGTAACACTCCACTTTGGGCTTGGAGCCTCCATTGCGGCCCCCCTTGCGATCTCCCACGGAGAACACAATGTCATGGTTGTCCTTCTTGGACTTCTGCTTGAGCGAACGACGATCTGCCTCATCATTGAGGCCACGAATCAAGTCATCGGGTGCGAGGGTTTTGGCGAGCAAGGTTGATGTTGCCGTGATCGCCGAGGTAGGGATCATACGAGGGGGGAAGTGAGCCGAGGATTATGGCGGTGAAATTATCATCACCAGGATCGGTGCTCATGCCGATGAGGTCTGTACGAAGTGTTTGCAACTTCGCGAGGTGAGTTCGAACATCTGCCTTTTCACTGCAGCGCTCATCCTGGAGCCTGTGGCGCAAATCCACAGTAACCATTTTCGACTTCTTTTCAAACTCCTCCGAAACCTTCTTCCACAGCTCCGCAGCTGTCTTCGCGTCTTTCACATGCAAGAACAGCGGGTCAGGGATGGAGCTGGCAATGGCCTGCTTTACAATAGCCTGGCCTGACTTGTATGTCTTCAGCTCTTTCTCGTGTGCTTCCAGAGCCGTAGCCTCTGCCTGCGTGGGAGGCGAGGATGTTGTAGGCGCAACAGGAGGGAGGGATGTGGCCTCCAAATGGTCTGCAAGACCAGCAGCATCGGCGGCGTAACTGAAGCGATTCTTATAAATGCTCCAGTTCGTCCCATCAGCCTCGCATTTGGGAATGCGAAGGAAATAATCGCTGAGCTTCGAGTTGGTGGTAGACATAGTGGATGAAGAGAGGTTTGTTTGAATAGAATAGATGTATGTGGAGAATTAGATTAGGGCGGGGCCCATAATCTATTGAAAGTGGAACTGAAAGTGGGATGTTTTCCGGGGTGGACAGAACTGTAGATTGCGGTAGTAGCTACTGCTTAAATACAAAAACGAGTTCGTAGATATGAGTCATACTGAGTCAGAATGTAAATGAGTCGGTTCGGCAGAATGACTCAGTACAATACAAATGAGTCAGAGTGACTCAGTCCAATATAAATGAGTCAGAGACGAAGGCTGTGCTCGGAAGCGAGCACATGATCGGTTTGTATTCCAACATACTGGTGCGCTTGCGAGGCACACCCTTGTCCTTGCGCTCGGAGCGGGACTTGGCAGTGATCAGTCCCACAGCAACATCGGCATCCCATTTCTTCTTCCTCTCTGCAGCTTCAGCAAGCGAGAGCTTGCGGAACGCGCATGCACCAGTCTTGAGTGCATCGAGGAGGGTGCGAAGATTGGGGAGGGAAGTGGAGAAGTGGCTGGGATTCTCGAACGGAAGGGCGACCCACCCTTCGATCACAACACCGTACTTCTGTACGACATCCTCTTCGTACCATGAGTACGCCATCTCCGCGTCCGCGATGCCACTGACTTCCACTAGCCCCGGTATTTGATAAAGAACAAAAGAAAAACACAGCAATCACGCACCCAAGCTCTTCTTTGCCAGTGCGCGAATATCGCCCTTCATGGCATCAGCCTTCTGCTTTGCTGTGCGATACAAATCTTGAACACATCAGAAAATAGCACTATGAATATGTAAGCAGGACATAGTTGTTGTATCACATCCAGCGATGGCAAAAGCTTCAAGCTTCAGGCCGACCTCGCCTGTATCCCAGGCCTTGCGTGTCGCCACAGGCATGTAATCCTCAAGCTCCTTCCGCAAAAAATGCCACTCTGGGTTGATGAAGAAGTCGGAGTTGTTGCGGAAGAGGCAAAAGAAGCCGTCGGCACCGACACATTGACATGCACCATTCATCTATGGTACAGTTAGCTCGTCGAAATGGAAGACGGTGTCAAAATAGAAAGTTGGTACGAACAATCATCTTCAAATTTCGCACTGTGTTGGAGAAATCCTGGATCCAGCCCCGGGGGGTATCACAACGCAGCACCATATTCTGTTCCCGCTCCTTGGAGAAAGAGTCGCACATCTCCTGCTTCTGTTCCTCCGTAAGCTGTTGGTACTCTGCAAAGTGCTCTTCATGCAACTTGTCGGCACGCTGCGCAATTCCTTCTACAGCAAGCATCAATTCAAGATAGAAGATTCAGAAAGTGCGCATACGTACTCTCCTGGTTCTCAAGGGCCTTCATGTGCTTCCACGCATTGTACGGATTGATCGCGTCTTGGTGTTTAATCATATGTGCGCCGCCTTGAAAGATGATGTCAAGGAAGTACCGTGCCTTCATGTCGAACCTTTTCGCGAGTTGGTCTGTGGTCGCCTTGATGTGGTCGAAGAGCTGGGATATTTCGGCGTCAATTTGAGCTTGCCTGTCAGCGCGTGCCTGGCGGTTGGCTTTCTGTTGTCAACAGCGGGTTTTGGACAGGGAATAGTAGAGTGGAACAAGACGGGCCGCCGCTTCGCTCCGGCACTTGTGAAGCGGCATCACAAACATGGTGCAGGGATTAAAAAGGCCCTGCACTTCACTCCGCAACTTCCGGACAGATTAAACAGACCTGTAGGAATTTCAAACTGTGCATTGAATCTTGGTTCAATCCAGGTTTCAATTTAGTTAAATGTCATGCTGCATGGAAACAAACAATGAATTCATGATGAAGGAGTCGTACGAAGTCGTGATGTTAGAAGAGCGCCCAAAAACGAGCTCAATTCCCGCAGAACGAAAAGACCGAGAGGCTTCAACCAGAAAAGTGAAGGAATAACATAGGAGCGTGAGGGAGATAAGCCATTCTGCAGGGACCGAAGTTGAGTCAGAGGTGTTCGGCATCAAAAACATAGAGGAGAGGTAATACATAGTAGCCAAGCACAAATATTGCAGGCAGCAGACGGGAAATAGACCAGGGTCGCATCAGACAGCCAGAAGCATTACACCAGCCAGAACAGAATTTTTTGAAGATTGAGAATGGACGGCAGGAATAATAGTCAGAATCCTTTGGCACGGGCACAGCATTCGAAGCGAGACAATGACAGGGGTTTGAACGGGCATCGGTTTTAATGCAAGGCTTGAGGGTTTCCCGGATACCTAAACTTGAAGCGGTCCGACAACTTGACGGCCGGATATTGCAAGGAGATCCACAAAGGCTGGGCAGCGAGAAACAGGACCAGCGGGAGAGAAAAGGGGCGTCGGGTATGCTTATTGAAGGGACGTTGGAGTGGGCGTTTTATACGTCAACGCAGCCCTGCGGCATAGCCAACAGCTGCTGCGAGACTCGCGGCGCAGTCGGCTGACAGCTGTCAATCAGACGTGTTACTGCGGCAAAGGCAATACAGAAGGCAGAGTTCCAGTGAGCGAATGGGGCACAAACGGTGCTGCTTCGCGGCAGCTTCGAGTACTGGAGAAGAGGGAACAGAATGGAGATGAGTTCAAATGGAGTAAAAACACGATAGTTACAAACAAAAGTCGCCCATTTTGTTAAAGAACGGTGAATCCTATGCAGCCGCAGTTTGACAAACGCAGGCCGCAGTGAGAATGTTGTGTCTGAATTGAGTCGTTTGGGAGAGCTGGTAATTCACGAGACTCGTCTTTACTGCTCAAGGGTCCCAATTGGGGTTGTCTTTGACAGTTCACAGTTGTTCCGCAGCGCGGAAAGAACCGAAATTAGGTGTGACGTTCATCATGGGTTAAAAAGCGTGGAAGAATATGATGGACCAAAGGAGTTAAGAATGGCAGAAAGCCAGAGGAAGAGCGAACGAGCAACGCTAAATGGGGCTTTAGCACAGGTTACGAGGGATTTCGTTAAAGAATGGTTAATGGCGCGTGGCTGGCACTGGTGAGGGTGGAGAAAGCGTTTGGCATAGTGCTGGGCAAGAGGGGACTGAGAAACAAGCTAATTCTCTTTTTTTTTTTTCAGTTCAAAAGCGAGTCGGGCATCACACCTTCGGGGATATTTATTCAGGATGGCGGGTGCTACTGAAAGTTGTCAACTTGGTTATTCGTCTCCGAAATGAGTCGGTTGTCACACCTTGCGAGGATGTATTCATTCGGGGCAGTGGGGGCTAGTGAAGGTTGTCAACTTGCTTAATCGTCTCTGAAGCGAGTCGGGTGTCACACCTTGTGCGGATGTATTTTCAGGGCAGTGGGGGCCACTGAAAGTTATGAATTTTATTATTTGTCTTCGAAACGAGTCGGGTGTCACACCTTGCGAGGATTTATCCATTCGCAGCGCAGTGGGTACCACGGAAGACTTGTCCACTTAATATTCATCTCCGAAACGAGTCGGACGTCGCACCTTGCGAAGATATATTGATTCGGGGCGGCAGTTTTTCAGATTGCAACAGGATTCGCAAAACCTAAAGATTATTGCTAAGAATAAAATTATCGAGTTCACTCCTCCACCTCGGCAAGGACTTCACACAGAATGCGGGCAGTCTCCTCGGGAACATCCGACTCACCTAGTTTCTCGTGCCATACCAACCACGAAAAATTCTGCACAACAAGTCGAATCACCGCTCGATGCTGTGCCAGATCAAGGAGTGCAATTGCCGCTTCAAGATCTCGTGCAGTGGGCACCTCCGAAAAATTGGCGGGGGAGTAAGGCGGAGGTGCTGAGATACGTTGACGTTGACGTGAAGGGCCAGGCTGAGAGGAATCGGAGATAGACGACATGGAAGGTTGCACAAGGGTCGGCGCGATGATTTCTGGAAGAGCATCGGTTAGAAAGGGGTAGCGTACCGGAATAGAATACTTACTCGAGGCTCTATGCAGTCGATTCTGTGCTGTAAGACAGGATGCCGTGGCTTTGGAACGCAGTCCATGGGTGCCGAGATCTTCATTGTCCGACTCATCGAGATCCGAGATGTCGATGACGACAAGAGGCAAGGCAGGATGTGCAGGACGGAGAGGGAGGTGCTCAAGTGAGCCCACTGGGCGCCCAAAGAAAATATATTTTGCACAGGGTCAGGAGGGTTGCGGGTCCCACGTCCAGGTTGATCCAGGGACCAGCGCAACCGTGCTAGGTCTGTCCATCGTGAAACTGTGCGGGTGACAAAGTGCTCAATGAAATGCTGAGCGAGGTGGGCGATGGCCGGGTGACTATCTGGGTGCTGGGAAATGAAGCTGGGCGGGATGTAGACAGACGCCCGAAGGCATTCTGGCACTATCTTGGTTTGGGGTGCAACTGTTCCATCGGCGTGGAGAATGACAGTTGTGCCGCCAGTTGTGCGGTCCCAGACTGTAGCCTAAGAGCAGAGTCAGAATGAATTTGAAGGCAGAAATTTTATACCTAGATACGCACCAGTTCATGAAGGAGAGTTTCCAGCTCTGATCGGAAAGCTTGCCTCATCGCATTCCCATCTTCACCGGGTGTCGCAGCGTAGAACTCGTCGAAATCAGGGTGGAAGTCGCCGGTGGGAGGTATATGTTTGCCGTCTGAGCTGGCTCCCGTGGCCAAGAAGGCAATGTCGGCGGCCCGGAATCGCGTGGAAAACCGCTCAAAGACGCTGCGTGCCGGGGCAACACCGAGGTTGCGGCGAACATCAAATACAGTGGCGGGGTTGACAAACTTGAGGTCACATAGACGTTGGGGGGCACGTGAAAGAGTTGGAGGAGGAGGTTTATAACCCAAGGCGACGAGCAGGGCTGTTGTCGCCATGGTTTGTCGTGGTGGAAGCGAGGAGAGAACTGGACCACTGCCACTGATGCGATTCGGACTTATCCAGATCTGGAGCTGAATGCATTATCTGTCCCATTTCTCGAGATCTAGCAGCTTTTCACGTGTCAAACCTCTTTCAATAAATGTATAAGCATGTTCAAAACTCTCTGCGCAGTTGGCCATATTCACGATTCCTATCCTCAAATGATCTATCAACGTCGAATTGATCTCTGGTCTGTGGCCGTGATTTGCAACAAGTTACATGGCATCCGTCTGCAGTTTGCATAGCCCGTAAGTCGCTGCAGTGCCTGTAGATACATGAATCATTTTACATAGCTCTATACATAAGAGGAGGAATCTCCACCGTTGTGGAGACGATTGTTCTTACCCATCGATTCACGTAGATTCAACCTAACTTCTGTGTGACTCCGAAGTGAATCTTCGGGCTCACCAAGACTTGCATATTATCTGGCTACCTGGTAAGGTTTCGCACTTGCCAGCTAACCAGAAAAGCAGCTACAGGTTGGTGATATTCCTAACAGGCTTAATGAAGATTCGCTCGTTGAAAGTTGCTTTGGTTGAATAATCAATATGATTGTTGTTCTATTAAGATTAGACCCGGTAACTCATTTGTTAATCTAACTACTTACTCGAACACTTAGTTCGATATTACACGCTCAATATATGTATTTGTTAAGATACCGGCTCCGTTAACAGTGCCATAACTAAACTTCAAGTCAGTTGAAACTTTGCTGATATATCAAGATCTTCATGTAGGTCATTGCTTTTGATATATCAGTTTCGTGAGCTCACAAGTGAATTTTTACGCTCCTTGAAGCTCCACCAACCTCTCCAGAGCATGAGGGTGAAGTCGAACTTGAGGTAACCGAACCAATGGGAGGCTCTTTCGAAGCAATTCCGAAGACCTCTGAGTCAAGTTTTTTCTCTGTGATTGATTGAATTCCCCACACGGTGCATAAGTTACGAATCATCAAATGTACTAAGATGATTCATGAGTTCTCCCACACTGTCCTCGTCAACATCCAACTCCCGCACAACTAAATCCTCGTGATCTGAAGCTCCATCTTCACCTTCATTCGGCTCCTCATAAACCACATGTGTTTGTTCAATCCCAAGAATACGGACAAGCCAGGCTGGCGAGGGAACATCTGTACCACTGTCTGGGTCCCTTCCAAGTCGCATGCCGGGGAAGAAACTACCAGAAAACCCCACAAGCCTACCCGTCTTCACGAGTTGTCGACAGATAGAAGCACTGATTTGGGACGAGTGGCGCCAGCGAGAAGCGAGTTCTACGGCCAACGGGGGATCAATGATGAGATGAGAGGCAATGGCGCGATAGTAGTCAACGTGTTGGTCAAGCATGAATGTGATAAGTCGGCATATTTCGACGTTCAACCGGCGAATCTCTTCCTTGGCACGTTTGATCCCAAAATGCAGCACCATTGCCTCGCGCTGAGCTGGCTGGGCCCATGGCTGCCGGCGTACATCACCCCGGGTGTCACGGAGGAGGTCAAACTCCGCGAGCGATGTCTTGTTCATGACATCTGCCCACAAAAGTTGCTCGCGCGCCGTAGGGAGAGCAGCAGCAGCCTCGTTGTAGGCTTTGAGTGCACGCCGAATGGCCTCGGCATGTGTCTTGAGCGCCTTTGAGATCTTCACGCGGAGTTTATAGCCTGAAACGGCTAAGTTGATTGGTTGAACAGTGAGAAATGAACTCACCAACACCTCCCATGCCGAGTTTTGTGAGTTCAAGCAGCCGCGCAACCACTAACCGTTCAAGTTCGGTTAAAGCCGACCGATACTTACGCTCTCCCATGAGGACAAGAGCGTCCTTATACTCCTTCGAGTCAGTTGTCCACCGTGTTTCAATTCTGTACTCATCCTCAAAAATGCAGAGAGCTTCTTCCGTGGCCTGGAATTTGGCGAAGGTGGTGCGATATCTTGTCTTTGATAGTCGTGATCTGTTTATCTGTATAGCCTCGCCGGATATATTCATTGATATTGTTGTATTCAACCTTGGCTCGATCTGATTGCTCTCTAACCCATGAAGCACAATTCAAACGATGTTCAAGTGGGTACAAGGCTGAGTACTTACCTGAAAATATGGAGCTTGAGGAGCATATCCATATATTCGGCCGTTTGTTCAAAGTGTTCAGGCCCGGAACGCAGATCTTCGAAGTATTTGACCTCTGCACGGTAATATTGTTCATAATCCCCAGCCGTTGTTCCGAGTGATTGCTCAATCAAGTGAAGCTGGCCAGAGTCAAGACTAATTTTCTCTAGCACTTGTCGATAATTGTTAAAGATGAAACGTTCTGAACGTATGTCTATCAGTGTGATGATGCACACATCTGACGTTAGATAAGATTACCAGATGCGGCATGCTCGTCTTGATCATGGAAATAGAAGTGTTCATCAATTTTTTGCTGCCGATGGAAAGGTGTTGCGAAGCGGGTACAGGTTGCCAGATTGTTGGATTTAGCAAAGGTGCGTTCACATTCTTCAAAATCTTCCAGCCCGACACCATCGACAAAGACAGGATGCCAACTGAGCTGACACATGCGGTTATGGGCATGTCCATGGAAGGTGGGAACAACGCCCCGAAGACGCATCCCGGTGACTTTGGCACCAAGCGAGCTACGAGAAAGAGTCTTCCAGAACGCGCACATAATGTCATAACCAAGTCCGAGATCCGCGCCATATGTGTCCAGCAAATAATTAACAATGGCAAGCGGGTATTTCATCCTAACCGAGACATTCAGTCCAAAAATTACCACTGGAAGGGGAAAGAAATCACTCACAATTCGCTGCTCCGAATCATGTCACACATCACCAGAACATGTCCATGCCGACACACCGCCAAAAAAGATACCCGAGATTGCAAAAAGAGCGAACATCTTCTTGCGGGCCTCAGGCCCAGCGGCCTTTCACCTCTCAACACAGGTGTTGATGGCTTTTCCGAGTTCCTCAATACTGTTTTCCTCAACTTCGAGTATGTTGGACAGCGAGAAGTGTGATGGAGCGCACCAATTGATGTTGAAGCAGGTCGAGAAGGTTGAGCTGATCTTTTTTTCTTGGACCGAGGATTCTGAAAACTTCAGGATCGGAACTTAAGCCGAAAAAATCAACTAACCTTTTGGGAATTCGTGACCTCATCTTTGAACACATCCACTTGTTCTGTTGTCAAGTGGTGAAATGATGCTGAGGCTCGGTCATCAGGGCGGACCATCCCCGCACGAAAAGTGCTGTCAATAAGTTTAAGGGAGTTGTTGCGATCCATGCAGCCAAGGAATGAGAACTTGAGGGGAGGTTCTGCCATAGTTTTGTACAGACAGGGGGCGCACACGTTGTTCGCATGCCATTGCCCATCTCGCCCGAGTGCTGTATCAACCCGAGCATCAATGTGAAGGAGGATCTGCAGGTACGCGTCGTAAGCATTGCTGAGTTGTTCACTTAAGCTTTTAAGACGAGGGCCCTGCAGAAACATAGGCAAAGCGAGAATGAAGCCATATTGAACATCCATACCTCGTGAAGATTGGTGAGTGTTGTGGTCAGCGTCTCAATTGTGTACCGAGGGCAAACACGATGGATCTGTCGGTAGATCTCGAATAGACGAATGGGGAAGGCACGGCTAGCTTTTTGTGGACTGGCACCGATATATCCATGTAAAATAAGAGTTGCATTGGCGGACTGGATATTTTCAGAGTGGACAAAGAGACGGGTGGTGCATTCTAAAAAATTCAGCGAAAGTAATTTTGTATAAAGTATATCAGCACGTACCATCGAAACCAACAACTTGAACTGCCCAGGCATGGGGATTATTGTCTGAATCTAATGGTCCAGTCATTTTCAGTGTGAGGTATGCTTCAACCATCGAGGGTATGGAGCTCCTCCAAGCATCCACCATCTGCTGGACACGCATTGAGCGCCTACGCGAATCGCCCCGACTTCGGTTGATTAGCAGAGGTTAGACCGAAAGGGGAAGTCCCGACTAACCCCGGTTTGCATTTTTCATAGATCTCATGGAAGATCGCTTCCTTCCCGGCATGGCTGTGATATTCACCTTCTTCCCCCGGAGGTGGCTGTCACAGAGCATCCTCCTCATCACTATCGATATGCTGCCAGTCATCTTGGTCGCTGTCGGCGGCATTGTAATATTCAGGTACATTTGACATCTCAATATCATAGAGGCCGTTCCTGAGGAGTTCTTGGCGCTGGGTGTAAGCCATTGCTACCGAAATTAAGTAAACGTGAAGAATTGCAAAATTGATAACGCACTGGCCAACTGTTCATTGAACCTCTGTCGTTTTTGTTGTATCTGAGCGCCGGTGCGATTGATAGGTATGCTTGTGGAGGAGAGACTCGATCCATATGAGACCCTGTGGCCTGCTGAAAGGCCTTTACGCTTTCTCATTGGTGTCGCAGGGAGAAAGAGAGAGTTATGAACTAATTTCTTTCAGATTAAACAGCAGATCAGGCATGGTAATGCAAGCTAGATATATTAGGGAATATCTTACACAAAGCTAAGGGTACAGGAGGGGAAAGTAGAGGAAATCGGAAGAGGAAGAGGAAGAGGAAGAGAGAAGGCGACTGTAGGCTAACCCTCAGTCAAGTCATCTCCGCAAATACCGGACACATACATAAGAGTGATGGTGCCGAATGCGCTTGGTGAAATGCGCCACAGAGGGTGTGGGAAGGGGCAGGTATTGCGGACAGGATGTGGGAAGGCATGGGGTAGCAGGCATGGAATTAGAAGTGGAACAGGTGCGGAGATGAAGCGAAAATGTTAGAGTACCAAAAATGTGTTAGCGAAATAATTGCCAAGACCTCTTTGACAGACGGGATGAGCATCGGCTAATTGAATTGATGGTGATGCTGGCGCACAGAAGGCGGGAGGGCAGAGGGTGGGAGGGTGGGAAGGCACTGACCTCAGTAAGAAGCACCCACACGACCCGAAAATAGGAACAGATCAGAATGTGTGATACCCTTCTAAGAAATACGCCACAGAGGGTGCGAGAAAGGGGCAGGTATTGCGGACAGGAGGTGGGAAGGCACGAGGTAGCAGCACGGAATTGGATGGAACAGGTGCGGAGATGAAGTGACGACGTTAGAGTACCAAAAATGGGTTAGCCAAGGAATTGCCAAGAGCTCTTTGACAGACAGGATGAGCATCGGCTAATTGAATTGATGGTGGTGCTGGCGCACAGAAGGCGAGAGGGCGGAGGGTGGGAGGGTGGAGGGCGGGAGGGCAGGAAGGCGCTCACCTCAGTCAAGAAGCACCCATACGACCCGAAAATAGGAACAGATCAGAATGTGTGATACCCTTGTATCACACACTCGGACACGAGCGAGTGGCGGTGCTAAGGCCGACGTTGACAGTGGGCGCAAGCGTCAACAACACAAAGTTTGTGTGAGTGTCGAGGGGAGGCCAAAGGATGTGTTGGGGGCAGCAGGGTGACGCTGGCAGGAGGCAGGAAGAATGCCAGTGGAAGGCAGGAAGAATGAGGGCGGGGGGCCCCGACATCGAAGACAAGGTAGTAAATCAAGCTGTCAACAGTGACAGCGGAGCTCGGGACGGGAAAAGTCGGGATGGTCGGGGAGGGATCCGATGACGGTATTCAGCAGATGCCACGGCACTGAGCTTGTCGTATGTACAAGTCTTTGGCGAGGAGGTTGTGGAGGGTATTAGTGGAGGGTAAGAGGAGCCGGAAATCATTCACGTCAGAATACGTGATATGATAGTATCACCCATTCTGATCTGTTTCTATTTTTGGGTAGGGTAGGTGATTGATTCGGGTGGTGAGCAGGCAAACAAGACAGAAGCGGTGGCAGGTAGGAACCTAAACAGACCCTCCCATTAACTGCTCTGCTGCGCTCGACATGGCGCACAAGGAAGGCATCGCACCTCCTACTGCTGCGCTCGACGCGGTGCGCAAGAACGATATTAGGATTTGCAGGTCACATGTCTGCTCGTCTGGAATGCAAGGCCAGTGTGCAGGGTCAATGCTACCAACGCAAAGCCAGTAGCAGAGTCGACGCTACAAGCGCAAAGCCAGTAGCAGAGTAGAGCAGAGTACTCAGTACAGACGACGTGGGAGAGGAAGCAGATGGCAGGGTCACGTGTATGCATGGGAAAATAAGCCCAAACTTCTTGAGTTCGACCATGTCGTCTGTGGCTTTGCGCTCCAGATGCCTTCTGTACTGGCTTTGTGCTGGTAGTCCTAGCGAGTCTCCCCCGCAGTCAAGCGCGGTCACATCTGGATGCCATAGCTTTCTATTCCACACGATGAATCTTGACAAACTTGAGGAATTTGAATGTATACAGCTCTCTTTACGGTGAGCAAGAAACGGACGGTCGTTTTGAATAGGCATTGACTCCTTCTTTTTCTCATAGGCTGGTTATGCCCAGTAAGTCCAATGTAAATTTCACTCATTCTCGGGTCTCAGTTTCATAGTCGGACTTAGAAAATGCAAGCACACATAGAATAATGTACAATAGATCTGCGAGTGGGGGAAGACTGAAACATTGGGAGTTATGATTTGGGTGCACAATAAAAAGGGGGGAAAATAAAATTATTTCATTGGTCTTCTGTGCCTACAAGACATACGACTATGGAAAAGATGGGGAAGATTTACAGTTTCGCCTGTGGAGCGGGTGAGCAAAAAGCTCTATCTTGGAAAAGAAATGTGCATACGTGCGCAGTGGGGTTCCATCGAGGTCGAGAATCGATAATGTGCTGTAGCCAGCTCGGGGGCATTTGTTTGAGCGCCCCAATGGGTGCCAAAATCCCCCATGCCCGCTCAACGATCTCACCGTCGTTGCAGGGGAGGAGGGCACAGGGCTGAGATTGGCACGTGTCCTGGTGAGCAGATTTATGAAAGCAAGGCAAGACGGTGGCGACGCGCTCGGGGCTCCAAGAAGCGAGGTGGGCAAGCTCCTGAGCCAATTCTACCTGACAGGGTGGAGTATGCCAGTCAAAGTACGGCACGATACAAGCAGGGGCAAAATTCGCCACAGCCAGCGAGTGGTAGGGAGGGTTTGTGGTTTTGATTTTCTGCTAGGTGTGATTCCAATTGACAAACAGGAACAGCGGGGTTGGGGATCATGGCACCGGTGGTCTCACGACTTTCTGACAGGAGCAAAAATGTGTTTCCCGCTGAAACAAGCAATCTTGGGGATTTAGTTGACCCAGATGCCGAGGAGCCGGAGAATGATGACCTTTAGATTATGAATAAATTGGCCCGTGTTTTGCCCTGATCTATGAGAACATGCGTACATGAATAGTAACTTACTGCACTGGTGGCAGCGACAACTACCGATGTGTACCATACACGTGGGCGGGTCGAGGCCCAGGCTCTATTGATCCTCGGCATGATGTGATGTGCAGATATCAAAATCCAAAATCAACCTCAGCCTTCTGGCCTACGGTACCTCAGGGCTGCTTTCAGGATCCTGAGAAAAGCACAAGAGGGGATGGTCGGGCTCCACAAAAGGGGCATGAGCTGGAATAAGCATGTGTTATATCCGTGTCGGAAAAACCGGAGGGAGAGAAAGGCCAGAAGGACAGATAGACCGGTGGACGTAAGGCCGGAAGACGTAAAGGGCCTTAAGTGATACCACGTAGGTGAGCGGGTACACCAACTAACCTGGCTCGACAATGGAGGAAGCAGAAGTCAGACCACAGAGCAATGCAGAGGTAAAGCATGTTAATTTTCAACTAGAGATACAGTAGAACATAATACGTATTTATACTAAATACAGAGATAGTTCTAATGCGGAAAGAAGTATGTTTAAAGACAATAAGTACAATAAGAACAATAAAAGAGAAGCATAGTTGCATAAGTCATATGTTTGATTTGGGGAATGCTCAGAAGACCTTAATTGCGAAAACCCCAAGAGTTGTGCGTCAATGGAACTAGCTGGACGCAACAGGATGTTGTTTGGAATATAACGGCCGTAAAGGCTGCAACTGGAACAGCCGAAAAGGAACCAGAAAGGACTGGAAAGTGCATGGTCATAACAGTATCCCCCTCTTAGGGTTCCTTGCCCCCAAGGAACAAAGAACAAGAGGAATACAATGCTGAAGTTGGAATGACAATAGGATGACACAACATAATGGAAGAGATCATGAGGAACTGTGAAGTTGATCATAAGTCATGTGATCGTGGGATTTTGATAAAAATCTTCTTCTCTCCATCCTCCATGTCATCCAATGGATCACAACAATCGCGCAACAGCCGCATCAGCCGCGAGTCATCTCCAGACTCACTCAAGCAGAAAATCGCTCGCATGGAAGCGGAATCGAGGAGCAACAGGAGGGAATCCTCGCAGAGATGTTGCGGGAGGTGGTGGAACATGCATGTACCAAACCTGAATATCTGTATTACCTGCGCGATTTGATCGAGCTCGAACACGAGGCCGACGTGGAGGTCAAGGTAGCGGAGGCGAACATGCGGGTCACAGAAAGGGACCTGTTGGATGTGTCTATGCATCATGATCAGGTGGTGGAACTGCGCCAGCGCTTTGAGCGGGGCGACATTCAGGACGATGATATTGTCGACGCCGTAGACCTGCTTTGTCGCGGATATTCTCCGGATGCGGACAACATGCCCAATGAGAAGCTGGGGTCTGAGGATGAGAGCGAGGGTGGAGAGGTATCGGAGGAACCGGAAGAGGTCGGAAAGAAGCGGAAGAGCAAAGGGAAGGTGAAGGCGGCACCGAAGAAGGCGAGGAAGGAACGCAAGGAGCAGGATGGCTCCTCAGATGGTGCGTATGAAATGTTGTCGAATTCTTCTTTTTACTGACGTCGTCTTCAGGTTGTGAAAAATGGGCTCACCGCAATATTCCGTGTGTCGTACTGCCGGGGAAGATGGCATGCAACGGGTGCCACAGGCTGCATGCCAAGTGCAGCTTGCGGCCGCAGAGCTCAACGCGCCTGCCGCAAGTCAAGCAGCCCCGTGTTGCAGAAGCAATGGCGGAATTGGGCCTGGAAGACAACGGACCACGTCGGCTTGTGTCCCAACATTCCTCGTGGCGCCGGCAGGTCGATTTTCGTACCATGAGCTGGTGCAGGAAGATCTGTCGTTCCTCAAGGAATCACGGCTTGGCTTGGTGAACACCCAACACCGTCTTTGAGAGCTTGAACAATGCGAGAAGGAGCGCCAGCTCAAGAAGCAGCGAAAACGGGCGGCACGGGCGGCCGGAAACCAGCCGCAGGAGCCTGCTGAAATGCAACGCTCGGAAACGAGCATCGGAAATTCGCAGTTGTGCGCCGAAAGATTGAAATCACGCTCCGCGTGCTGGGAGATCGGAATCGTGCACCATAAGATCGCGGTCACATACTGGTGTCGACCTGCTCTCAGCCGACGTGCCCGAGGTGCCGCCTGTTGATATGAGTGGCTTAATCCTGATGGTGATCAAGGAGGAGGATTGGGAGGTGAACACAGCTGCAATGGATGCGATTACTGCATGGAGTTTGAACCCTAACCTAACCCTAACCTAGTTGAGAGGAGGGAGAGGATCGTGCGAGAGGACGCAGAGAGAGTGGCGAAGGAGAAGGAGGAGAACGAGCAGAAGAAAGCCACAATTGATGCCGAGCTCCAAGTGCTCCTGGGGAAGAAAGCCAAATTGGAGCAGCCGTCGAAACCCACGGAGCCAAAGTCTGAGCCGGTAGAGGAGATGGCCACGTCTTCTGGCTGGAATGATTTCGTTGTGCCGATTGGGTGGCACCTTGAAGGAGAATTTTTGGTGTAGGATGACGAGGAACCAGAGGAGAACAAGGACATCGAATACGAGTTGGAGTATAAGTAGTATAATCTGTTGAATTGCGAAAAAATGTAAATAACCATTTTCTTGATCATAGACCGTATAGAGTCGCCGATGAGACGGAAGTGGCCGGAACCGCAAGACGACCAGAAAGGCTGTAAAGTGAACGGAGCAAGGGCGCAATTCGAGCTCCCATTCGCAAGTGGAACCGTGGGCCGTGAACCAGATGCGATGGCCGCAAATGAGATGGAGCTGTAAAACTCAAATATGTTCCCATTCCAGCCCGGGTTTATCCGGATAGCGAGCATGGAATGCAGCCAAGAGCTCTGGCATGTCCAGGGTCGAATGCAGGAGCCCATTGGTACTGATCACCGGTATGAGACCAGCCAAACCACTCAACGTAGTAGCGAAGAGGGCAACAGCGGTAACACCTGTCGATCTTGGAATCGAGGATAACCGCAAGTTCGAAATGTTCATCTCCATCAATGATTTCGACAGGACCAGGCGGAGGTTGTTCACGGCCTGGGAACGAATTCAGGAAGTGCAGTTCAAGCGTTGAGATGTGGAAAATGGGGTGAATGCACAAAGGGCTTTCGGAAGCCGGATCTGATAGGAAGAGCCGGAAGTCTTCTCAATGACTTCGTAAGGACCGAAATGCGTCTCGGAAAACTTTTCCGTGGGACACGTCGTAGCGATGAACTCTGTTGAGACAAAGACTTGGTCTCCGACCTTGAGGAGAGGGTCCTGAAGATGTTTCTTGTCCGCAATTTCCTTGTAACGCTCCGTAGCAATAGTCAGCTGCATTCGGAGATATTCATGGACGGATTGGAGTTCATACGCATAATCCCGAGCCTTGTCGACATCGGGCCCAACAACGGTCGTTTGGAGAAAGTGAGAAGCGAATGGTAACCCTTGTTCGCAAAGAACGGAGAAACACCAGTAGATGTGTTAGGAGCGTTGTTGAGTGCGAACTCTCCGAGAGGAAGAAGCTCAGCCCAGTCGTCCTGGTGATACACATAGTGTTGCCGCGACTTGTTAAGTCGGAAGTCAACTTGGTTAAGTCGACTTGTGGTAACTTTCGACTTGACTTGACTTGACTTGGTGGGCTCAAGTCACTTGAAGTCACTTAAGTCGACTCAAGTCGGTTGAGTTACACCAATATTAACTCATGAGGTTGGACGGCACTTGATTTTTACAATACTAGCTGTAAGTAGCAGTCAAGATACAAATTCAACTACTCGTCGTTCTCCTCTGGCATTTCCGTAAATATGATCCCATCTGCTGAGTTGCAACTGTCAACAATCTCGCGCCAAATAACATCCCTGTCTTTCTCGTCTGTGTCAGTGAGAGTTCGAAGCCAGTCTTCATCGTCGTCTGCAACAGCGACAGTCTGCCAGTCAGACATAAAGTTGAGCCTTGATTTCTTGTAATTGAACTTGAGCATTTGCAGAGCCTCCATCAGCAAGGCACTGGTACGGTTTCGATGTTTAGTATCTGTCTCAGTCGAGGATGAGAATACTTGTTCTGAAGGCACTGAGGTGGCTTGGATAGGGGCGTAATCAGCAAAGAGACGAAATATCCTTGGCCAGGTTGCTTTGCCATGGTTCTGCAGATTGTTCAGATGCAGTTAACAGTCAATAATTGGGACACCAAACCATCCAATACCCAATCATGTCTGTCAACTTCCTTGCGGGGAGAGATCTGGACATATAATGATTCATCTCATCTTCAATTGATTGGTCGGCTGTCCCCCCACTCGCTGAAGTGAAATCAAGTGCAAGGGCGGTATTCCGAAATCGCTTTGCTGCCTGTGTAACACCACTCAGTGTCGGAGGAGCTGGGTGGGATCTGGAATGCGGCCGAGAGGAGGGCCGAGAATCGGATCCAGATCCACTGCAGCCCGGAGAACTGGTTTGAGACTGAGCATCGGCAGCGCCAGGGGATGTCTCATATGATCGAAGCTTGACATGAATTAAATTGAGGGTTTATAGCTCCCGTTGCACTTGCCTCGTCAAGAATAATCTTTTTGGCTTTCTCTTGGTCAGTGCGTGACCAGTTTTTCCGAATCCATTCAAATCGAATTGAAGGATTAATAACTGAGGTGCGAGTTCAAAGGTAATTCAGATGCCGAGGGATCAACTCACACATGGCGATAATGTAGGCATCTGTATCTTCCATTTTGTTGTAATATGTGTTGGCAACTGCCAGACCCGGGTCAACGAATTTGAGATGTTCTCCTCTTTTAGGTCTGCATCAGCAAGCATAGCGTTCCACACCGCCAAGAACAGCTCAAATGCAGGGATGGAACCAGCAAGGATAGGGGTATTTTCGACGGACATTGTTGCTTGCACCGTGTGTGGTTGCTATTGGAAAGGTCAACTGGATTAGGAAGTATGTTTCCAATCGCACCTGAAGAATTAACTCCACAAGCTCAAGTTGACTCCAGTGCTTGTTCTCTAGTGGGTGCCAAAACCTTTGGGCATCCCGGTTCATCGCAAAAAACTGAACTATAGGCTAGAATAATAATGTGACCAATAAAATTTCGGACAGAATTCGGGCATACCTGCTGCAAGTATCAAAGGCGACATAGCATATAGAACACTGAGTCCCAGCGCATTTTAACATCTGCTACGACAGTGACTGAAGCCAGAGTCATCTCCAATACAAGTCAGAGAAATATGGGTTGCGAAATGCCAAGATTTACTGTAGTTTCAACCGGTGTGTTGTTCTCCCCAACAGTGATCTCTTGCCACACCGGAGCCAGAAGGCATTCCAGCGGGAATGAAAGGATGAGGCGAAGGCGCTCCACCCGAAGGCGGGCCGCCGCCTCCTCCACCACCATCAGATCCATCACCACCATTACCGCCAGGAGAGCCGGAAGGCCCAGGAGGAGGAGGCGGAAAAGAACCAGTGGGGAAGAAAGTGGATTGTGGGGCAAATGGGTCAGGGGTCTGAGCTCTACCTTTTCCTTTATCAACTCCTATTAAGGGAGGAGCAGTGGTCGATCGAGGCCCAGTATAGGCTGGAATCGGAGCCGGAAGACCAGCTGGAAGCGGAGCCAGAGCCGGCTCATAGTCGAGAGGATCTATAGGGTCATAAACCTCAGCAACTTCTTCAATAATTGCCGTAGCGGCCGACCACCTGTTTCAGTGTATCCGCCTCGATGGAAACCGGCAACTCTAACAACCGAAACACTCATGACCCAACGCGTCCCCTTAGCATCTCAACACAACACAACACATTGCCTAACTCCCGTTCCTTTGACCGTTTCCGTTGTTTAAGTGGATGGTGGAAACAAGTCAAATGAAGTTCCTTAACTTATTAATTGGCTACACGTTCCCTTACGGTTTTCAGGGTGAGACGTGCCAATGGACGTTCTAATTCCTTAGAACGTCCACCCGTTTCTCTGTGGTTCGCCCAACAGCTACCAGGAACCAGTACTGTGCATAGAAACAGCAGTTTCAGCAATGAGCACAATCAGAAACACGCAATATTATATGTATCTAACTATGGCCCAATTACTGGCTTATCAACGCTGCCACCCACCCACCCACATCCATTCCATGTGCCTGCCACCCACACCCATTCTGTTTACCTGCCACCTGCACCCCTTTTATTCTGCCTGCCTGCACCCACACCTCTTTAATTCAGCTGCCTGTACCTGCACCCCTTTTATTCTGCATGCCTACACCCACTTGAACATTGCAAAACAGTTACTCAGATTACAATACACTTTTAAATTGTGACTACTCCACTTTTCCTGTGAGCTCCCCCACTTTCTTTTTCTTACGGTGGGGCACCCCACCTACTGTTGTGGGCTACCCCACGTTTCCTGTGGGCCACCCCATTGTCCCATTTCTTATGGTGGGCCACCCCACCTACTGTGTATACAGCAGTGGGCTGCCCCCTATACTGGTGGGGAGCCCCACCTCACTTATTCCTCCTGGGGGGCTGCTCCACTCCTACGGTGGGCAGCCCCACCATTAGCGAGTCACCCCACCTTTTGCCAAGGAAATTTCCTACATCAACTCTGCCCTGGCTCATAATTCAACTGTTTTTGATGATCTAACTATATAGGGGTGCTATTCTAAGTCCTTTGAAGGGTGACCAGGCAAAATTAGAGGCTATTATGGTGCATTAATAGGTGAGGACTAGCGACCTTCCCTTTTTGGACACTACCACCTTTCACCCAAAAAGGGAATTTCCTACATCAGTCCTTTACTGGATCATAATTCAACTGTTTGGATCATTAACTGTATAGGAATGTTATTCTAAGTTCCTGGAAGGTGACTGGCCAATTAGAGCCCAGTATAGTGGAATAACAGGGTGAAAAATAGCGAACCTTCTCTTTTGGGACGCTAACACCTTTTTCCCAAAAAGGAAATTTCGTACATTCACCCTTCCCTGGCTCATAATTCAACTGTTTGGGATGATCTAATAGGTACCGCTAGGGTCATTTAACTCTAGGAAAAGATTTGACCCTATGGGTACCCAAAAAGGGTAGCCTGAGGTGACTGATCAGGGAAAAACTATCTTGCCGAGGACAGAGAGCAGCACCGTGTGCTTCTGGAGCGAGAGGTGGGTGTGACCACATTGTTGGAGCATTAGGCCGCAAAGGCCGTGGTTCCTCAAAACAAAGCTGCACGCGAGAGCGAAGATCCTGAGGGGGAAGAGATGATGCCAGAATCAGTGTCATAGGAGAGCTGTCCCGGAACTACAATCGGGACGATCGCACTGAACTGGCGCGAACGAGGACGATCTTGAACGTCAGGAGTATTGGCGAGGTGGCTGTAAGACATTGAGCCAAATTAGGTTGAGTTGAAAATACTGTTATATCCATGTCGGAAAAACCGGAGGGACGGAAAGGCCGGAAGGACAGAAAGGTCGGAGGACGTACGCCAGAAGACGTAAAGGGCCGTAAGTGATACCACATAGGTGAGCGAGTACACCAACTAACTTGGCTCGACAACGGAGGAAGCAGAAGTGAGGACCACAGAGCAATGTGGAGGTAAAGCACGTTAATTTTCAACTAAAGATACAGTAGAACATAATACGTATTGATACTAAATACGGAGATAGTTCTAATGCGGAAAGAAGTATGTTTAAAGACAATAAGTACAATAAGAACAATAAGAGAGAAGCATAGTTGCATAAGTCATATGTTTGATTTGGGGAACACTCAGAAGACCTTCATTGCGAAAACCCCAAGAGTTGTGCGTCAACAGAACTAGCCGGACGCAACAGGATGTTGTTTGGAACGTAACAGCCGTAAAGGCCGCAACCGGAATGGCCGAAAAGGAACCGGAAAGGACCGGCTCCTGTGCAGACATCAATCCAGTACTTGCATGTCGGGCATTTGAGAAAAATTGCCGGGCGGCGGGGTGTCGCCAGGTGCCTGTCGGGTGTCAGTGCTAATCTGGGCATGTCTGAGAGCACATACTATGCTTGAGGCCATTCTTCTGATCTTCTGTATGTCTTTGCTGTCATCAGCAACACCTGGGTCGGCTACGTACCTCTACGTGGTCCTATGTAATCCCATAAGTGCCATATTCCCTGTATAAAGGTCCCCCTGTACGTATTCACACGTATTTTGGCCTGGTCTACGTAGTGCCCCGTATTTCACTGTATTTGAGCCCGTGTTTGCTGTATTTGCCTGTATTTCATCTAGACCTCAAAATTGCTTGAAAAATGCTTCCAGCATCCCAAAATAACCACAAAATCGACAGGGCACCGTAGAATTTGAAAACCATGATATTGAAGCTACTAATGCAACAGGGGCTCAACTACCTAACAAAACAGGAAGCCAAACTCAAAGAATGTGCACACCTGGTTTGAAATCATGAAACAAGCCAAGTCTACACACAACACGACACCGTCAGCCTAGGAACAGAGACGAAGGGCACCACACATACCTTGGATGACTATGTCAAAGTCATGAGGTGCCAGTGTTTCAAAGGCTTTCTGCGCCAATAATCAGTTGAAGTTCACAATGAGAAGCCACAGAACACACCACCTAGAAGCATGGAATACCAGTGCCTGGTGGAAAAATACTTCATTGATGAAACTCATGAAAAATTGTAAAACATACTGCACATGAAAACACCGGCTGAGAAGAAAGCCTAGATCAAACACAAGTCTGAAGTGGTTCGAGATTCGGTCCAGAGCGGCAATACTAACCTGACATCGAGAGCCACTCTACCGACATACCAGGAGTCTGCAAAGAAGATATCTCCCCCAGTATGTCTGCCTTTGGTACCGGAGTGCCAAGCCACCAGGAACGGCGTTGAGCCAACCGGTGAGGTCCTTCGCAAGATCGCTAAGCACCTGCACCAGATTGCTTGAATGTGAGCCACATGTTGAGGCAGGGCACCTTCTCGAGGCCAGCAGATGTCCTGCTGGATGCTGTTGCAGCCGGACATGCCGGGGTCGGGGTCGTTGTTGTTGTAACCTGCCACACGAATTTCGAATGATGAGAAATGAGTGATGCCGCAAAGGAAAGATGCACCAAACAGCTGCTCGATCTCCTCTCCACCGGCGACAAACCCAAGGTAAACGAGTTGTGTGTCACACAAAATCATTCATGAGCTGCAGCGGGAGCAGGAATAGGTACAGCCAGATGACACTGTCATTGAATAATTCCATCAGTATCCCTTGTCCTGTCCACACTCAGGACTCACTGGCTATGTGGGGCACAGAGAATATAATCTAAGCAGACAAGGGAGAAACATGCAAGTTAGCTCTTATAACAAGGGAAAAAAGAAGCGACGGAGGTGCACCGACTATGCACTGAATACACAGTATGAAGTAACATCATCAGTATCATTCATCACAGTAAAAACGGGACTCACAAAGGCAACGGTGTCATCAGGATATGTTCCAGCACTGCAGACATTTGTCGGGTTAGCACGCCTCAATGATAACGATAAATCAAAAGTTAAGGAATGGCCACAAGAAAATTGACGGAAATAGAAGCAGATAAGGTGAACAGAAGAAAAAACAGACTCGTCAAGCCAATCTCAAACTGTTATATCCCTGCCAATATACTCCCCAGGCTTGTGTCCGGTACCTTCCCGTGCTCTTTGAGCATGCTGACCCTCTCTGAGAGGCAGCGCAGGACCTGTGGTGGCATCAGTTTGTTTTGTTTAGTTCCGCTGTCCGGGGCCATCAAATTTTCCAAAGGGAAAAGACAAGGCAGGCAGGTGGCTTGCTACTGTGTGGGCACCGTCTAGTTTTGTTAATCTCAGCTTGAGAACAGGGATGACGGTGTTGGTAACATGCTTGAGGGTAGGCCCGAGGCTGGAGGTGATGGGACCGAGGGTGGGGGCGTGGAGGGAGAGCGGTGGTGTAGAAGGACAAGGGATATGAAACAGTGTTGGCCCTAAGGGCTAAGGCCTTAACAGCTCTAAGGCTTAGAGACACCTTAGGGTTAGTCCAGCATCGGGTTTGGGGCTGGGTTTGGGGCTGGGTTTAGGTTTGATGCCCTTACGTGACGAGTGCCAAATGATTGATGGCCGTGCTTTAACATGATGTGGAGCCTCAAAATGTGTTCGGATTCGCTTATCTCTTATCCAATGGTCTTCAGATGTGACATAAATTCAACCAAAAGCTGGTTGAGTCTAAGATATGGAAAAATCCTGAAAGAAACCCAGTGGATATTGACCGAGATTCTGCCCCAAGGGGAGAAAAACCATTGATGTGACTACAGTTGTGGACAAACAAAATCCACCAAAAAAAAAACCGATTTTTTAGCCGAGATGAAGATGCCAATCGATAGATCTCATTGAGGGCTTCACATTGGTATATAAATCATGTAATTCTGTTGAGCCGTTGTGCCGGAAAGTGCCATTTAATGTTGATGGACCATCAAAATTTTGGCCACCGGCTAAAAACCGTGGGAAAAAGATGAAAACATGCGGAATCGACACAGATTTTTCAAGGCGAGTTTGAATCTGAAAAAATTGGAAAGATTTATCGAGCAGTTCTTGCGTATAAAATGGACTACTTCTGGATCACATGTTATGCCATGAGGTTGATCTCCGTGATGTTTCCTTAAATACCCCCTGCTTCTTTATGTTCTTATACCCATACAGAGCTTCAGGAAGGCAGAAGAATGGGCTGTGAGGCTGCAAACACTGCACTACGGAATCTCAACCAGGGCTTTTCGCCATAATGGAGGCTGTGGCTGATCCATGATTAAATTTATGTAATGTGGCTGTGCCCTAAAAAAACCTGATGTTTGTTAACCGCCCTCAAATCGCAAATCAGTTTTGGGCCAAAATTTGGCTGCCGGGCATTTCTCGTGGGAAAAACTTCGGAGGTGGTTTTTTGAGCTCTTTGGGCAATTCTGGATCTGATGAGCATAAATTTGAGCCTGAAATAATTCTAGATCATTTGTGGGCTTTGTTTGTCCACAACTGTACAAAATTTGTTTCACTGTAGTTTTTAGTGGAGATTTTGTCATGGGAACTGAAGGAATCATTAGAAATAAGGCTCCAACACAAAAAATACCGGTCAAAATCGAGATGGGACAGGACACACTGTCTCGAGCGGAGTTTCAATCATCGGGCTTACCGTGATGTACTTATTCTGTGGCTGTTCTACCCCAACTTCCCCCCCAAATTTCTGTGTATGATACTTCTATACTCCTTCTAAGTGTATATCCCAGGTCCCATAAAAAATCACTCTATAAAAGCCGCAGGGCAGCGAAATTTAGTGGTTTGATGGGCTCAGCGCAGAATCTCACCCTTTATCTATCCGTTTTCCCTCAAAATTTTTGCATACTCCAAGGCTGTACATATGTTGGTTCAAGTTCCACCACTTTTGAGGACGACTGGGCCACAATTGAGGGAGCCAGAATGCATTTTACATCTTTAGGTCATCTTGTTTACTACGTCACGTAAGGGCATGATCTCAACTATCAGTTCAGCTATACTCAAATCCACCCCACATTTCTATCCTTACTATTCAAATAGACAAGATGTGCCTTCACTTCGCTCCAGCCGGTGTTATACATCCATCCGTCCTTTTGTCTGCTGTCTGTCCATCTGTCTGTTCCATCCTCGGAAGTGTCCGGAACTTCTGTCTGGCACGTGCTATGTGATCAGCCTGGGATCATTGTAGATATCTACAGACACGTGCTATTGGGTAGTTACAACTAGTATATAAGGTTTTGCATAGCATGGAAATCCTCATCCTTTCTTCTCTTCAGATTCCCCCACTAGGTGCGTAGTATCTCCCCTTCTGTGTTTAGTATACTTCAGATTCCCCCACTAGTTTCCATGCCCTGCACTGAGCTTAAGGTTGCCCTTACAGGTAGCATTACAGTTAAATTCACTGGTAATATCCCTGTAACATGAGATCACATTTCCAGTAACCATAGGAGTTTTGTTTAAAGATGAGAACACAAGAAGAATAAAGTCCAGGGATCCAAGTTGAGTTGGCTGAATAGATGGATGACCTGCAGCAAAGTCGTTTCAAGCTGGTATTGACAGACTTGAATAAAGAGCTGAGACAATGTATCTCCCAAAGCATCTGTAACACTCTCTCAATCACATCAGGGCAGAGGGTGCTCCAACCAACCATGCTCGGCCAACTCGGAGATGATCGCATCAGCAATCAACTATCCCATCAGTTCTTGAAGAGCGTACAAGGGAACAACTCCAGAGTGGAAAGCTTGGCATGTGTCAGAATTGATGGGAATCGGTTGAATGTGTTGTATTTCTTGAGCTGTGTCGGAAATGTTGAAGGTCTGCCACTGTGTCGCTGTATGATCCTTTTTGAACGGGTTGGCTTCCTTTGTTATAGTGTCAATCTTGATACACTCTAGGTGCAAGCGGACCCCAGATGTGATAACATCAGCCACAGCAGCACCTGTAATGAGTAAGGATGCTTCGTTTTCACGAGCTTCAGGGATGTGAGATCAGAGGGAGCAGACGGGTAAAGAGGGAAGTGATCAACCAACACATTTCAAATCATGTGAGGGCTCAACTCTCACCGCCACTGATTAGAGTGCAGATCCTCTTAGGTTGTATTTTATATCTGACCAGTTGTGGCTTGACTGAGTGAAGTTGTATTTGATGTTTGGGAAGTTGTATCTACAGATTTTGGAAGTTCCACTCTGCCTAATAAAACTTGTACCCTAGATGAAACATCAAAATCAATAGTTGTTGCTCAGAAACTTGTATCCATTTGGCTTGTACACTTGAAAAGTTGTTCAATATTTGACATGTAGAAAAATAAGATAAAGTTGTCCCGCCATCTGAGTTGCGGGAGAATGAAGTTGTATTTCGATAAGTTGCTGGTTGCGTACATCAGATTAAAAGTTGTACATCGCAATGTGCAGAGTTGTCCCTTTTTGCAAATTAGATGTGTTTTCTGAGGTTGTTAGATTTAAACCTGTCCTAATCTCCAAGGTGTGTTTCTTTCTGAGTTGTCTCTTTTGTTGTGCTGATTCTCGATTTACCCTCTTTATAAATTATGTCTGTCCGTCTGTCTGTCTGAAGCCTTTAAACTCCGCTTTTAATCTATCATTCCGGCGAGCGCTTGTTGTCCTTCTAAAAGATGTGATTTTTTTCGAAGTTGTAGTAAATACTTTTGATACAGTATACTGCCCATGGGATCGTGCTGTATTCGGAGCATAGCCACTGATTCCACTTGCTGTGAGATTTGATGGGATCATGCTGTATTCGGAGCATAGCCACCAATCACACTGTATTCTGAGCATAGCCACCAGTCCCATTTGTTGTAGATAAATTCTTGGGATGGTATACAGTAATAATGATGAACAGTTGGATGACAGTGATAGGATCTCACTGTATTCTGAGCAAAGCCACTGATTCCACTTGGCATGAGATTGATGGGATCACACTGTATTCTGAGCATAGCCACCAGTCCCATTTGCTGTAGATAAATTCTTGGCATGGTATACAGTATTAACAAAGACATTGAGCATGAACAGGTAGGCAACAGTGATGGGATCACATTGTATGCTGAGTATAGCCACTGATTCCACTTGCTGTGAGGTTTGATGGGACCACATTGTATTCTGAGCATAGCCACCAGTCCCATTTGCGGTAGATAAATTCTTGGTATGGTATATGGTAATAATGAAGACATTGAGCATGAACAGGTAGATGACAGTGATGGGATCACACTGTATTCTGAGCATAGCCACTGATTCCACTTGCTGTAAAATTTGATGGGATCATGCTGTATTCGGAGCATAGCCACCAATCTCATTTGCTATAGATAAATTCTTGGTATGGTGTATGGTAATAATGAAGACATTGAGCATGAACAGATAGGCAAAAGTGATGGGATCACACTGTATTCTGAGCATAGCCACCAATCCTATTTGCTATAATGATATTGTTGGTATTGTATACAGCAATGACAAAGATATTGAACATAAATAGACAAGGATGGTAGTGATGGGATCAACCTGTATTCTGAGCATAGCCACTGATCCCATTTACTGAGAGATCTGATGGGATCACGCTGTATTCTGAGGATAGCCACCAATCCCATTTGCTATAGCAAATGGGGGGAGAATATAGTTAGAAAGTGATCACTAAGAAGTCGCCAATGGAGCTCGCAGATCGCATATAGACAATGGTGGGCTTACTTCCACAGCAGTTTTATGGCACTGATATCGTTCTAGGTTAGGAAATACAGGTTCCATGCTTGCAGTAGCTTAGTTGGCACTGTTTGCCCCATTTTCAGGCCTACATACAAACTCAAGACTGGCAGCTCCTTAAAAACAAGAAGAAGGTTGAGGCCCTGATTAAATATTGTGCCTTCCTTTACAAAGTATGTGTCACCCTCCGCAACAATCCTTTCTCACTTTGCACCCAGAATCCAAAGACCCTGGAGGACTATGCTGGCCATCCAATCATCACCCAGTGTCCACAGCACCTATTCTCTCAGAACAAGACCAGCCGCAGCATCATTTACTCTGAGTATTTCAATCCTATCAGTTTTGAAATGTTGGCGATCATATTGACGGTGGTTTGTCATTGTCCACTCAATTTTTTTTTGCTTACTAATGATGTTTACAGATTGAATCACTATGGAGCTGGCTAAGCATGAATTTCAACTTGATTTAGGTTGAAAATTCACTTTCAACCTATAACAAGTTGATCATAGGTTGAATTTATTCAACCTATTTTCTAGGTTACATTTTATCCTTCACTGGTTGGGAGATTCAAGTTTTTCAGCACAATTTACAGTGAAAAATGTTGTTTGTTTTTCAGACATTTTTCACTGAAAAAGGTAGTGAAAAACTCAAAACATTTTCACTATTTTCTGAGTTTGAGGTGAAAAATTCAAAAGGAAGCTCAAAAGAGGTGAAAAAGATTTGAATTTTTCACCGCTTTTTTCAGTGAAAAATGCCTGAAAAACAAACAACATTTTTCACCATAAATTGTGCTGAAAATCTTGAATCTCCCAACCAGTGCTTTGCATTTCAACCTATTCCCGATTGACTATAAGTCGACGAGTTCCAGAGACCTGATCAACCTATGACGAGATCAACCTATGATAGGTTGAACTTCTCTGACAGCTCTGAATAAATTCTGGCAAGTACCCAGATATGTTTTTCGACCTCCAGCAACTGATAAACCCAGCTATGTGCACTGTAGACGGTTTAAATCCTGGTCGCGCACCAGCACGCATCAACATGTGGGTGTCCCGTGCACTTTGTTGATCAACACGTGAGGCCCACTGATGGCAGTTGACCGCATCTCTCTCTCCAGCCACTATCGCCCCGCAGCGATTCCCCGTTCTGCCACCCTCCTAACCCTTCACAGCACTATCCCTCCATGTCTAGGCTCAACCAAGCCCTTCTGTGCATCTTTTGACGGCCTCAAGGCTCGAAGCACCACGGGTGGCCTCAAGGCTCGAAGCGCTGGCTCGAGCGTACTCAAGTTCTCATGCTCAAGTGCCTCCTCAAGCCTTCAAATTGTGCCAACTGAATCCTGCACATTCTCGAGTTTCTGGCTTTCTTACTCTCAAGTCCTGACCCTCAAGAGCAAGAGCACCCATAAAGCCAGTCGTCAAGTGTACGCATCAAGTGTACGCCAAGCCCTACAAGTTCTGTTGTATTAGGTTCTGGTCCCGGTACCAGCTATCAGCTAACGCCTGGACCCGTCTGTTAGACCCGGAAACATGGAGTTTGAGGTGGAACGAGGCAATTATTACTGCACCGCTGTGCGCTCAGGTGTGTCTTTATCTTTACTATGTATCTTCCACACTGATAGAGTATGGCCTCTTCCTGACCGCTCCAGTCCTTGCTGCACCTGCAGCTCCTGCTACACTGAGCGCTCGCCTCTTAATACCCACCGCAAATTCCGTGCGCAATCCGACACTCGCTGACATCGCTCTGGTCCGGGTGCGTTACATTCCTGCTCCCCATTCCAAATGTGTGCTCACTGTGCATGTCTCACAGCTGGTGTCATAGCATCGCATGGGGCGAACGATCTGGGCTGTGTGAGATAGGTAGCAAGCTGGTTGTAGCGTACTGCACTGTGCAATATAAATTATGACATTGTTCAGTTAAAGTGTGCCAGGTATTCAGCCATGTATAGGGTACTTTAAGGCTGGCTGTTTTATCCTAGGATAGGTTGAAAGTCACCTGAAATGCGGACACGACCCGTAGGATGAAAGGGACGGTTTTTGGTTAATGTTCATCCTAATTCGGTCAACCTATAACCGACTACATCTTAACCCATAGCCGCTGCAATTCAACCTAAAATCCACGGCATTTCAGTCAACTTCTGGTTGATCAGCAGGTTGAATTTCATGCTGTTTGGCCCTCCCAGAAAATTTTGTATTGAAGAATACTCTACTGGCTTATTCATTCAGGGAATATTCAATGAGGGATAACAAGAAGCGATATGAAGACCTTCTTGCTGACCTTGTCGACTGGGATTCTCTCAAGCCTGACATTACCAAGACAATCTGCCGGAAGCTTCACAATGAAAGCTGGTATGTACCTATTTGTGTAACATGTTCCTTCGCTTATATGTAATGCATTGGTGCTGGTGTCGAGCTCCACAAACCATCTGGACAGTTGACAACAGAGAACCCTTCATGAGCTTTGAAGGAGCTGGAGGCGAGGGAAGCTAATGGCAGTGTCAATGGAGATAATTTAGTGGAGGACATGTCAGAGGACAGTGATGATGGCATGAATTGGTAAACTAGCTCAAGCAATTAATTGGTTTTTATATTCAATTCCCAGTGTGCTTTTCTGAGATTCACGGTATCATTTGAGCTACTTCTGATATGCTACTAAGGCTACAGAACTCTCCATATGTCTTGCCTACTATAAAGTACGTGATACAATGTACACTTAATGTCAAGTACGTGATACAACGTACACAGCCCTGGGCTATATGTGACTACAGAATGCTACAGCGAAGCCCCGGTTGGCTACAGACGGCTACAGACAGGGTTAGGTTTCAACAGGACTACAAGTGCTACATTGATCACATACCTCTCTGTTGCAGTGTCATTTTTTCCTGATGTCGGGTCCGAACAAAAAGTCTGTCAATGTCACATGGTCAAACGGAAGTTGGTTGATCAATTTGCTTGCCTTTGTTCCTCTTTCCTCCCTCCACATCTGGTCAGCCTCGTTCGAGCTCATTTGCAATGCCGCCTTTTGCCTCACTCACCCTCAGAGAATCATCTATCAAAGCTGACTCCTCTGCGCTGACTCCAGACTCAATGGAACATTCTGCATCAACCAAGACCAACCGCAAGGTTGACCTCAGATAAAAGCATAACACTTTCCCAATCAAACATTGTCTGGCCAGTCCTATCCAAATCCAGCTGTTCTGGTCATACTTGTCTGTTCCCTAATTGGCAGGTCAGGCATGTCCCACAAACCGCCTACGTGCATCAGGAAAATGCATTTCCCTGAATTTGTAAGAATTGAACTAAACTCGGCAAATTGTGAACAAATTTTGATCAAACTGAGTTAAGCGAACACAAATCACAATTTCGACAATTTGCTAGATCCAATCGTACATTTACAATTTGGCACAATTTGGGCCAAATTTGAGCAGCTTTAGAGACTCTTTGACTTGCTTTTTACCATTCTTTTGACTCAACACAAGGCAAAGTAGAGAAAAAAATTATATTGAAGCTAACTAAGTAATTACATGGTATCTAGCCGTACATTAAGAATCTATACGGTCCGGTCATGCAGTTCAACTCAGAGGTGCAGAGAATCTAAAAGTCATGGAAATTGTCAGTGAATGCGAAACTAGACTGATCAGAGAGACATACAGTAATGCAGCACTGGGTGGGGAAATGTATCCTGCCCAGTCCATCTCGACATGGGTGCACTGCCGAATCAGATCACCCTGCCAAGATTGAATGTTAGCCTTGTACAGGGAGCGAGAAAAGGAGTCGACTTGACTCGT
Organism: Mycena olivaceomarginata; assembly: GCA_029378375.1. Taxonomy (NCBI): domain Eukaryota; kingdom Fungi; phylum Basidiomycota; class Agaricomycetes; order Agaricales; family Mycenaceae; genus Mycena; species Mycena olivaceomarginata. The sequence goes on along the minus strand of JARKIC010000405.1, from coordinate 16,578 downwards.
CTCTACTCATCACCCGGATAGAGAGTTAACCAAGAGAATCTGGGTGATGGGCCGTAGAATGCCGAGAAGGTCACAATTCAATATCTGACCGAATATCAAATGCGAATATAAATATATGTCAATATCTATCGCTCCTGCGAAATCAAAATTGACGGTGGCACGCCGCCAGCATACCGCCACCATGTACTACACACGTTTCCCATCTTGTCGGTGTACCGCCTCGTTCTCACCACGACACGTCCCTCCTGGTTTCCACGTGCCTTTTCCCTTCGCTTCGACACCTCTGTGTGCTACGAGATCCCAGTTACTTGGTCTCTTTCATTTGTAGTTTCATCTTGTTTCATTCCGCCTCGTTCTCACTACGACACATCCCTCCTGGTTTTCATGCGCCTTTTCCCTTCGCTTCGACACCTCTGTGTGCTACCATTTCCCAGTTACTTGGTCTCTTTCATTTGTAGTTTCATTTTGTTTTATTCTCCTTGCCCCGGTCCCAGACTCTGGCCCTCTGCATGACTACAGGCTTACAACCTTGAGGTTTCCATTTTCCCGTATGTCGTCTCACCTGGGTATATATTCTGTCTGTGTTCTCTACATTCCACACAATATACAATTCCGTTTGCTGCAGCATTTCCGGTCCGGCTCGTCACTTGTCAACTCAGCCTTTGTCGTCGCTCAGGGCGCTTTCGCTCTCCTCCTCGCTCATCCCTTGCCGTCCCTCGCTCTTGTTCACTCAGCACAAGTTCATTGAGCAGTGTTGAGCGCTAGCATTCAGTTATCCTGCCTTCCGTGCTTGTACGGTTGGCAAGCGTGACATTGTGAATCCCACTTGTGAGTAGATGTGCTTGATTTGTTCTTTGGATATTAATGAGACTTGAAGAATAAAACCTCAATATGTCTTCCGACTGCGAATATTCGGATTCCAACTGCGAATATTCGGATTTCGACTGTGAATATTTGGATTTCGACTCCGAATCTTCGGTTGAGGATATCGACAATGTTTTCGCCGAAGAAGACATAGAAACGCAGGACGAAGGTTGTCTCCTTGTCTTTCTTGGATTTCGGTTTGCCCATCTGAAGCTTGTCGGCCAGGCTCCGCCGGGAATGACGGCATAAAACCGGGTGACTTCAAGGTACCGACTGAGACTCACAAGGTCGAATGCGGTTCGCTAGCACAAAGCGCCGTCAAGAAGCTCATGAAGAAAGACGTCGAGGACATCCGCGGAATTTGTGGTATAGACGCGAGCACCGCCGGGCTCCTGCTGCGCCACATGTCGTGGAATAAAGAGCGCCTGATAGAGAAGTACATGGATAACGCCAACAGTATGCTCGTGGCCGCGGGTGTGGCCGTTCCGGAGCCGGAGCCGGAGCCCCAGCGCCCAAGCCGGCGTCCGTTGCGGAAACCGAAGTCGCCCACAAAGTCAGAGACGTTCGTGTGCTCTATCTGCTTTGACGATGCGCCAGCCCTTACGCCACCCGCGCTCGACTGCGACCACACCGCTTGCTCTGGTTGCTGATCCGCCTACATCACCTCCAAGATCCGCGACGAAGAGAAGCACGCGTGTGAATGCATGACAAAGGGCTGCACACTCGTCGCGCCCGACTCATTCGTGCGCGCTCAAGTCGATGGCGAAACGTACACGCGCTCGAGGAGCTCCTCGTGCGGCACTTTGTCAGCTGCCAGGCACACCTCAAGCCCTGCCCGTACCCCTCGTGCACGAACACCGTCTCCTATCCCGCCGCCGCGTCCAAAATGTCGCTTACGACCGTCGTCCCGATCGTTTCGTGCGGCGCGCACGAGTTAGCGTCGACATCCGGATCGATGATGCAGAGCCAGGAGCTTGTGAAGCAGGCAACGGGCAAGGAGCACAAGTTCTGCTTCGGGTGCATCATCGAAAGCGACCACCGGCCCGTCGTGTGCAGCGTGGCGCTGCTGTGGCTGAAGAAGTGCCGCGAATACGGCGACTCGGAGACGCAGCACTGGATCAAGGGAAACACGAAGGAGTGTCCTACACCCCCATTTCAGTGCGGCGTTTACCAAACGTTGCACATTTATATTTTTGAAACGTGGATCAGAATGTCTACAACATGTCATTTGAACGTTTCAGAAACGTTTACGCAAAAAATGTTCGCGCAACCTCTTGAAAATGTTGTCGCAACGTCGAACAAAGGTTACAGCTGAATGCAATATTCTGGGCCATTTCGATCCGTGGCACAGTTGGAGCCGGGGAATCCCGGTTGTGTGGAGAACGTCAGCACAACGTCATAAAGCCTGATGGCACATCAGCTCACAAGCTGCCGTTTGTGCCGCCCGCAATAGTCAGCCTTCACACGCTGCCACAGCTCCACAATTGACGAGAACGAAACGGCCTAGAATATTGCATTCAGCTGTAAATGAAGGTTGTTGTAAATGTTTCCTTGGTATGTCACTGGTAGGCAGACTTTATAATAGCCCGCATATACACCGGGTAGTTAGTTTAATCTCATCGAGTCGTGGACATTGTTTCTTGATAGCTGAGTGATGTTCCAGTGACTCTGGCACCGTTCTGTTTATTTAGCTAGTCGCAGGCCTGCGGCAACTTATCACGGCGAATCAGCCACTGGCACGATGTGGCAGGCTTCACCGCCGATTGTAAAGATTTAGGCATGTGAGTTCAGGAGCCACACATAGGGCCATGGCTCATGCGAAGAAGACGGGGACAAAGGATACGTGAAGCTTAAGGATGACGAACACTTGACAGGATTGATGAACTCTCGTCACAGGTCCGTGCGCATCAGACCAAACAAGCGCAATGTTGGTACGCCCACAATCCTTTTCCATCCCACAATGCGCCTCCAATTGGACCACCCTGCTTGTTACTCCAGCTGTAAACAACACAGACCAAAGCCTGAGCCTCTCAAGCCCTCCACAACACACATATTCATGTACTGGCCCCAATGGCGCTGGCCCCTCAAGATCGTGCCCAAGTCTCAAGCATTTGTGGACTCAAGTCAACCACGACCAAGCCTTTTCAAGCATGATTCAACCTTCAGTCTTTCTGCAACCTTCCCTACGTAACCTTGCTGCCCATCGCTTTGGTCGTTGACTCCACATGGCAAAGCTTCTCCAGATCTCTTGCGAGGCCCCACTGCGCAGGTTCACGCTATGGAAGTGCCTATTGGCACTCTCGTCGCTTCTACCCCATCTGGGTGTCGCAGGCGAGTTCCTCATCGGGCATTAACAGCCACCCCTCCTCCTCCTTCTCCTCTACACCGTGAACATCTCGATATTTTCATCTCTCTCTTTATTTTTCTTAGGCTCTCCACTCCACACCGAATACCACGCGACACGCTCAATGCTCACGCGCCTGGGACGATCACGTGTTCGCAGCATCCAACGGACTTCACGGCTGTCCTCGCGATTATACCTAGCTGGACGGTTGGACGGCGCGTTATCATTTTCCTTCCTTCTTCCTCGATCCTATACACGTGTTTCGAGGCTTATACTTAATTTCCTCTTCCCTCAGTTTCTCTCTACCTACCGCTCGTGATGTACTACCTCCTGGACGCGAACCCGCCTCGGACAGCTCGGTCTACTCGGAACGCACTGGGGATTGACACGCTGGAGACTTGGTCAATCTACAGCGGGCGTTTATGCGGGAACGTCGTCTCCCTATACGTCTTTGTGCGTCTCCCGGTTGGCTTGGGCTCTTCGAGGTGGTTAGCAACTGGGATGGCTATTTCTTTTTTTCCATGGACTCTTACTTATCAACCGTTTGTAATTCGTCTCCACGGGCTCTGGTGGCGCATGAGTACGCGTTTCAGCCACCCCGATCGCACTATATAAACCTTGCAATGTGACGGACAGGGGATTCTCTCTCTTCCCACTTCCCCCCATATTTCCACTCTTGAGTCGCGAGTCTGGAGCCTGCGAGTTGCGAGCACAAGTCAAGCAATATATCGACATCGAGAGGGAGTGTTCCAAAGCATAGCTAAGTCGCCATCTTATTATATACTCAGCACATACTACTGTATCTACGCAGCCTAGGGTTCACTCACGACCCTCCGCTCTCTGATCCACCCCAGGATCACCCTCATCTTCTACAGTGGAGCCCACCGCGAGGGTGGAAGGTTCTCCGCTGCAGTGTACCAGCTGCGTCCCCCCCTTCCATTTTCTCCTAACCCCTATACAATCGCTCCATTGACCCACTACAGCTCTCAACGATGGCTACTATCGGCGTCACTACCAACGTTCTCTCGGTCCCCATGCCTTCGGCTCGAACGCCCGGCGCCCCTCGCTTCGAGGGCAAGGAGGTCACCAGCTTCCTCACCAGTATCGTGCAGCATGGCGCCAACGCCGGTCTCACCGACGTCGATGATCTCGTCCCATACATCCTTCAATATTCCACCGAGGATGTTCGCAACCTCATCAGGTATATGCCTGAGTTCGACCCAGAGGAGACCGGCAAGACGTGGAACAAAGCCAAGGACCAGCTGCTGCTGCTCTACGGTCACTCAGAGCGCGTACCCGATTACACTGAGGCGATGCTCAAGGAGTTCTGTGAACGCCAATCCGCTAAGCAATCCTTCGTTAATATGACCGATGTTGAACAGTACTACCGGGGCTTTTCCAGGATCGCAGTCCCTCTGGTCAAGAAAGCGCGCATCACGAAAGCAGAGCGGGACTTCTACTTCATCGCTGGTATACCGAAGGTCATCAAGGAGTGGTTCCTCAACCAAGTCCCTGTAGCTAAACGTAAGCGCTCGGATCCTCCCACGGTTGCAGAATCTATCAGTTACCTCCAGAAACGCTTCGACGACGACTCTCTTACATTCGAGCCGTGGGTCGAGGATCGAAGCGCTAGCATCGACCAAGCACCCGCGTCCGTCCCATCCGCCGCCCCAGTTCCGCAGGCGAACTCTGGACTGCCCTCCAACGCCATGGAGGACCTCACGAGACAGCTGGAGCGCCTCAACCTCCAGATGAGCACTGCCGCGCCGGGCAATCCTGCGCCTCAGCCGTATGCACCAGCTCCTCCAGCGAATGCACCGGGCCCGGGGAACGCTGCAAATTACGGAGACTCTCAAGGGCGTAGGTGCTTCATGTGCGCAAAAATTGACGAACATAGGCTCGGAATACGCTATTGTCCCGACACCCAGGTCATGTTGGATGCTAATCTCATTAGATACGACACCAAGCTCAACCGGTACGTTCTATCCGACGGGAGCGACTTACCTCGTGTTCCAGGAGGCTTTATAGGCGGTGTTGCGGATTACATTCGCGCACAGATCAGGGATCGGGCGGCAGCTCCGGTCGCCCGCACCAACGCTATGGGACTCTCATACGGCACTACGCGCGTTCTCACAGGAGACAACTTTGCGGTGTCTTCCCTCGATTTTGTGACTAGAGACGCTAATCCGGTGACTCAAACAGGGAAAGATACCACTGTCCGGTTCGACCCCGTGAAGCGCCCCGACAACAAAGTTTACAAACATTCCAGCCCAAACCTGTGTCAAACATTCGTCCGAAACGGCGGTGTAAGTGCACGAGCAGCATCGAGAAGAGCGGAGGATGCCGTGCGTCTATTTCTCCACCCATTGCTGGTGTTGGTGCTGACTTGCGCAGCTACATGACGTGCAAGCAGTGCAAACACGAGTTCTGCTGGGTGTGCATGGGCTCGTGGCCGGAGCATGGCACCGCGCGGCATTCGTGCAATCGCTATGACGAGACGGGCGGCGTCGATGCACGCGACTCTCAGAGCAAGAGCCCCGCACGCTATCTCCACGTGCGTCTTATCCCTGCCTTTCTCCTGCCACGACGTTAACGCGTAGGATGTAGTACTACAGCCGATGGGTCAACCACGATCAGAGCGCTAAGCTTGGGCTGGGTCTCATCGCCAAGACGGAGAAGAAGATTGAGGAGATGCATATTACCAACTCGAAGACGCTTACAAGGATCGAGGTCTGTCCTTTTCGTCCTATCTTCGTCCTGCGATGGACACTGACCTGCCGCCTGCAGGTGCAACTCATGAAGAAGGCCGCGGAGGAACTCGAAAAGTGCCGCCTGACCCTCAAGTGGACGTACGCGATGGCATACTACCTTGCCAAGGGCAACCAGAAGGACTTGTTTGAGGACAATCAGAGGTGCATTCTGCATATCTCGCGCTCGCTGTTATTCAATACTAATGCAATCATGCAACAGGGATCTCGAGCGCGCGGTCGAGGAGCTCGCTGAGCTGTCAGAGTCACCGATCGAGCCCGAGAAGCTGCGACAGCGGGTCACGGACAAGACAGTACGTTTTCCTCTTTTCCTTATCTCCCACCTATCCTAGTCCAATGCAAGACCAAACTAACAAACTTGCAGGTCTACGTGCAGAAGCGGAACGTGATCGTGCTTGAGGACACAGCGGACGGCTTCCTTGAGGGCGGTGGACGTGGAATGTGGCCGTCGATGGGTTTGACTCGCCTCAGGAGGCGGCGACGTGAGATCCCTGGCGTGGACCACACCCAACCATGGAGATTCGACGAAAGAAAGAAAAGAACACAATGCATTCTGTTTCAGTTTTTTACCTTGTCTTCGCTTTCTACTACATGTAAACATACATCGAATTGCATAGCATCCCGCTCGGACATCAATACAATGCATTGCTTCTCGGTCTGCGTTCCCTCTCGCCATTCCCTCTTCGGTAAACGTTCGGTCCAACGAGAGATAAATTGACGAATGTGTCGCGCAGGATTTCGTCGATTAGCATTTAGTTTTGATTTATTTCTTCTCCCTTTTTTTCTGTCAGACTACGGATTGTACTTTCTATTATCTGTGCTGTAAATAGGTGTACCGTAGAATTACTATGAAGGCCCTTACTGGACAAAAGTAAAATACAGGTGTTAAAACAAGGGAAAACGTCGAGATATCCAGAGATATGTACATATATCTAGATATATGTAGATTTATGTACAGAAAGGTCAAGAATCCTCGAGATCGGCAGAGGTCCACGGGGAGTCATCAGGAATCATCGAGATCTCGACGAATTCGGGATTCTTCGAGATTCTCGGAGATCTGGACCGGCATCAAGATCTCGACAATGCAATCAAAGATAATAGGGTCGTTCACAGTAGCCCTTTTTCGCTCCCTTTTTCACACCCTTTTTCGCCCTTTTTGCCATTCTTTCCATTTTTTGCCCGGTTTTTTTTCCCTTGTTCAATCAGAAGTGCAAAAAGGGCAGAATACCAAAAAAAAAACGGGGTCCTACATGCAATTCTGGAAGAAATGGAAAAAAAGGGTGCGAAAAAAGGTGCGAAAAAGGGCTACTGTGAAACCCCTAGTCTGGAGCTCCCTTTTTGCTCCCTTTTTGGCGCCCTTTTTGCCTTCTTTTCTTCATTTCATGCAGTCCAAGTGCTCTTATTGTTCCTCAAAGCTCACATACACCTCAAATGTGCAAAAAGCACTGTGGTGAATCTTTCTGAATTTTATAACTCACTGTCTCCCAAATATGCAAAGGGAGCAAAAAGGGCGCAAAAAAGGGCGCAAAAAGGGAGCCAAAAAGGCCAACCGTGAACAACCCTAATAGTTGGTATGCAGGTGAGATCTCGAGCTATCTCGAGTTTCCAACTGTGCGTGTTTGGATCGAAATTCCTCGAGATCTTTGTTTTCCGGCTCCAAAACAGCTCCTCAATTTCCAAAATACCCCTGATCTGCGTGGAAGGCATGCATCACAATCTTTTTCCAAGACAACCCCTCCGCATGGGCGCCCTAGCCTCCACCAGGGGTCAAGTACTCTAATTGGGCGCACATCCCCAGTTCCCCCCCCCCCCCTCTCAATGCCTCTCTCTCCACGCGCCCAATGTACACAATGCACCGCTTGTGCAGCCTGGGTCGCCTCTCGTTGGGACCCTCATCGACAGGAAGTGTTCCTCGTAACGCACGTTCCTGCCTTTCCCCCTCTGTGGCCGGCCCTAATGCAACTCATCAGACACCAAACTCACCGCAAGAGGCTTGCGAAGGCTGCCAGCACTCCTGGCTCTTACACCAGCCTTTCCCATGGATCCCAACGACCGCAACTATCCACGCCTGTGGGGCGCATGCACGCTGACTGGCTGTGCTGGCTTTACTTCGGTGTGTCATTTCTCCACCGCGTTGCTAGTACATATGATATATCAAAAGACTCTGATCAGAGATGCGTGGTGATATATCTCGGGTTGTAACCGAGAGATATGCGTGATATATCAGCTTAGAGAGGTACCTTGTTTAGGCAAATCACCGCGCTTAGAGCTCTCACGGAAGCGACCGCATCACAGCGGCGCTGTTGGGCAGCGCATGCCGTGCAGCCCCGCCCTTCCTCTTTTGGGCAGGTGTAGACGGCACTTTTATATATGAAATACTTGTAATGGACAAGTGCCATCCATTGCATAAAACCCTCTCATTAGAAGTGCAACATTATAGAAATATAAGAAGTTCGCCTATTTGGGTAATCCGAGGCGGGTCTTCAGCGGCGGCGTCATTTGGGCGCATACAGCGCTCGCCCGCTTCTGATGGCGCGGTCCAAATGGGGCCATTGTTTACACATGTCACATTCGCATCAATGCTTTTCTTCCACTCGCCACATTCGCTCCCCTTTGCCCGCAGCACCCTTCTGCGCTCTGGCGCTCTCAAGCAGCTCTCTTATGGATCTTCTCTACGTATCACGCTACTCTAATTGCATCAAATCATCCGTAATAGACTTCAATTATGGCTGTGCCGGCACTACTTCTATGGGTGCATTCCTCATAAAAGCTGCCCACGTGGTTCGATTGCTCTGAAACTCGGTCCCAACCCTCTTACATGTTCGATGTACAATCTTCTACTGCCACAGCTCCTCAATTCTTTCGCAGATCCTGCCATCAATGCTTCCCTTTCACCCGGCTATTGCTTAATACTGGGTTCGCACGGGCTCCTGTGCGTCTGCGATCCTAAACGAATCAAGAATGAACTCAGGGAATATGCCTTCTGAATCTTTGTGGTGTTGTTCTTACTTGTTCCTCTCGAAGACAATGTCTAACGGCCTCGGGTATTCAGCACTCCGGTTCGACTCTTCTTGCTCTACTTGCTATATTGGTATTACTGCTAGCACTATTCTTCGGTCTACTGCCCGCCCTATTCTCCCTGTGCTTGCCCCTGCTGTTCCTGCACTTGCTGCTCGAATTCTGGGCGCAAATCGGTCCCTACAGTCGTCCACACAAAGCCTAACACCCTACACCTCTCTCAGCATCCTTAACAGTGTCTGTCCCCTGTTTCTCGGTCGCAACGCTCCCTCGCTCTGCTGCCTGCTCACTGGCTCTGCTCTGGGATTGAGCACACACAATATACTACAGACACAAAATCATCTCACCACGTACCACTTGCACCATCACTTGGACTGTCAGCTCGTCATCCTGCTACGCATTGTAGACCTCCCTGCTGTACACTGTGTGCAATCTGCATGGTCAGTCAACTCCTCGTACCACAACCATCTGTATGCCATTTGCAGCACGTTTCCTGTTGTGATACTGTTCGCTACTCGTTCCCCAAATCAATGCTCGATCCTTGCACCCCTCGGTTCTATTCCCTTCATTTTCCCAGATGCAGGCTTGTCCACAAATTCCGTCTACGCTCTTGAATGCGCTCTAAAATATGTAATTCACCTTTTTACGAGTACTTTGTGTACTTGTTCTTTTCATCAATTGGAACCAGGTTTTTGAGTTGGTGATACATTTATCAGTGCATCCTGAGGATGTAATGAAATAGCGGCTGTGTTCATTAGCTTTTCGAAGTCTTTTTAAGAGCCTAATCCAATAGATTTAGTGATTATATCATCTACCAAGATGATGCTCGTTCGAATCCGACTAGTCTATTTATATATATATATATTTTGTTTCCTAATCTTAACCTAGTTACATTTTCTAGTAGTCATAAATATTGTACACATACCAATCCATTTAGTATTGCTTTCTATAGCTCCGTGTTGAGCATCATGACTTGTTTATAGTGCGAGTGTTGCGTATTTTTTTAAATTCAAGCTCGTGGTATCTACCATTCAACCATGGCTCTCATAAAATATTTGAGAGTTGCAGAGGTTTCACTTAATAGGTTCAGCACTACAATTGAGATTGAGTTATATTGTTGTTACGAAAATCTGCGATACATTTCACAGAGTTCAACTTCAGGTCGTGGCGGTGCAGGTGAGACTTACGAAAGACTTCGGAAGATCCCGAACACATCAGATGGTCAGCTTCAACGGCAGAACAATTTCCACCGATTCACTTCAAGCAGTTACATTCAATACGATTAGTACTACGTTTGACATAGTTTTGGTTTATATTAATTCACGACACATATAAAACAGGTCTGCTTTTATCCTGCATCCCATCCGGTTTGGTCAGTACACTTGTGTGTCGATGTCCCAAATCGACTTTTCGAGTGTTGCACCAATTGCATCTAAGAAGATATTGGTACCAAAAAGGTCCGTGTCGAGGGCGAGGTGGCAATGACCATCCCACGTACAATGGACTCATGGGAATTGAAGGTGTGTCACCTGCTGATGCTTATTTGGATGTGGACAGCAACAATCCCCTTTTTGTCTGGGACATTTATTCGCTATGTAGCTTTTCTGCTCGCTTCACTGGATATCTTTTTAATTTTTTAAATTCTCTTCTCTGTGACTCGATATTCGGTATCTGAGGCAGTTGTTGTCGGGAATACTCACTTGTATGCCTGACATTGTATTATACGACGTCTCTGACACGATCTCGATGTTATGAGCTACTTCTGTCCCTCCAGTGACACATTTATTCGACTCCTTCTTATAGAAAGCATTAGGTCCGTACTTTTAACTGTGATCGCCGAAATGATGCCATCACTGATTGTGCCGTAAGTCGGATTCTGCGGTCAAAGTGCTGAATACGAAGTGCACCAAGTATGTAGATAAATGTTGTATACTACAAGAAAGTGTAGTATTCAAAAGTTGGATCCGATGGGCGCTAATATCATTTGCTCTTTCCTCCTGTCTACTACGATCTCACCGGTATGTCGCTCCTTTTGGTCTTTCTTTGTAGTTTGACTTGTGGGTAGGATGTTGGTGATACATCGAAATAGAGACTACGTCATGTGGTTGTGACTTCTAACACCAATCCGGCTGCCATCGCTGTGATGTAAGTTTTTATCTCGTCCACCGTTTCCTCTGTTTTTGCTCAGTGTGTGCAGCCTGGACCCATATCCCAGCGACAGGCCCAGGGTCAATTATGTTGTTACTCGCAACCTCGTCGATGTCGATGCCTATGAACACGGAGTGATTGACTACCAAACTCTAATTGTGCGCCAGGAAATCAAATGGGGGGAAACCCGAGATTTCAATCAGCGTCAACACAGCTATGTGAAGTGCCAGTATATGTATAGGCATGAATCGAAGGCATTTTACACTACACCAGAGCGTAAACTAACGGGTGAGTGTTTTTATACTATTGGTTTCGGTCCATATGCCACTGTTGTCCAGAGCATTTGATGCAAGACAACACGCACTTCGCACGCAGACTGCGCACTGTATGTTCTTGCCGCAAGCGGCACACTGAGTGGGTGGATTACCTTTCAGCGGGAGGGGAACAGGGTTTGGAAAACCTGTTTATTTGATGGATTGCGTTGCGTGGGCATACATTGACCGCCGTGTACCTTTGAGATCCATTCTGCCTCAGTTCGTCGTATATAGACAATTACACTCGCTTTTCATATTGTATTATATAAACCAGTGTATTGACACAATGTATATTAATACTCGCCCTAAATACTATTACTTTTGCCCTCCGCCTCTGTACCTATAAATATTGTCTGTTAACTTATTATTCAAGCCAATGTATCAACACGATGTATATCAATGCCCGGTCAAAATCCCATTACTTTTGCCTTCCCTCTCCGTTCCAGTGAATGTATTGTGGCTGACTTGCTGACTTTTTTATGTTCGGTTTAGTAAAAGATCAAGATGCTTGAACCTCAACTTTTTAATGGGATTAGCTAGTGGTGAAAGCCATAAATTTGAGGAGTATATTAGCACCAATTGTCCTCCAACATGTTTGGACTAATTTGGGGAGCTGTGGCTTGCAATGTGCAGGTTGGCCTAAACAAGTTCCACACAAGCAATTTAACTAATGTTTTTGCCCAGCTGGGTGCATGCATGCACTTTTTATGAGTTGGTTAACAGTTTCGCATGTCTGTATTGCGACACATTGGTTGGGACCCTTCATGTGTTCTGTATTTCCGGGGATCAGCTCAACAATATCCTGGCCGGAAATACCCAAAGTGCATTGTACATGTTGTGCGCATCGCCACTGCGTCTCGAAACTGAGAGATGATAATGTCCCTGCATGGTTGTCTTCAAATGCAAGCCAGTACATTCTTCTTTTCAATTTACAGTGGACCAATTTTGAAAACGCGTCAGTATAAGGTTAACATTTTCAACACACCCTCCAGCATAGACTACAAAAGTAGACCACTGCACATCATGGATGCCCCAGATTTGTGAGAGCAGTCATTCTTTTGCTTCAATTGGATATTGTGACAAATACCCTGCAGTCCATTCAAACATTGATCCCTTATTTATGATTTTGTCGTGTGTATATTCCAATTTCATATGTGATTTACACTTTCGCATAAAGGGTATATTTTAATAGTACATAGAGTATGTACGTCCTACGTCGAAGACTTCGAGTTTGTCGCTATGCTGTCTACTATGGTGAGCATATGCATCCTTTTGGATGCTGACACGCCATACTCATCGTCACTGTCAGGAGTAGCTGTGATACACCTCTTTGGAATATGATTATCTGCTTGCCCTCTATCTTCTGCTGCCCGCACCATAGACCGCTCCGCCTTGTGTGCCTCTCATGCGAAATGTGCTTCCTGTTACGTTTTACGAACTGTACAAATGCTCCAATAATATGCATACCTTTGTAAATTGGCCGTCCAGGAAAGTTAACGTCCTGAGCACGAGCATGCAACTCCAATCTGGCCCTACATTCCTACCGGGCTTTTTCTACGCGACCAATGCTAAACCCATTTCGACTATGTCTCCTGTTTTGAATGTCCCAGGATCTTTTTCCACATACCTGCGTAGCATTATATATGGCATTGGTGAGGATACCACAAATTAACTCACTCGTTGCCTCTGAACGCCATATACATGACATTGTTGTCGGAGCAGTGGGCTACATTGTTGGACAAAAGTGGGTCAAGACGCCGTGTGGATCAGTCCTGGGATGAAACTTGGTCCGTGAATCTGCCGGTATGTTTCGGCCGACGGCAAAGTAGTGGCAATTGCTACTGATCTGAGTGTTGTGGTCGTCGGGCACTTCAGGTTCTCCACGGCTCGATAACGTCCCTGCCGGACGCAGAGTACATGGTGTAGGTGGCCTCTTGCATGTTTTGGAGCACCTTTTTGAAAGAGGGTGCGTCCCATCCAGCCAAAGTTGCATGTTGACATGCATACTGCAGCCGGTCAGCCTTCAAACTATGACGTTGTTGCGTTAAGCTCGCCATATTGACAAAGCATCGGAAGACTTGCCTTGATCCCTTTACAGGTGGCAGATCTTTGGCCTTGAGTACACCTTCTACAGTGAAAACAGCTTCTTGGCGATGCGGTCCATCGGTCGGAAACATTGCTTTAGCGGTTTGACCACCTTGGAGTTCTTTGATGGTTATTTCGTCGATCTATGCTGGGTCAGAATTGGGTTGAACTTGGTACTGAATTAAAGCTCACATTTAACGCCATGGCAGGCCAGGCCATCCCCATCTTGATCAGTGGTGCATCTTCTTTGCACATCCTCTCACTCCATTCGGCTAGCGCTTGTACTGGGGGTATTGAGCGTGTAGTCTATTAAAATCAATATTTAGACATTACCTGCTGCTTTGGTCGGATAGAATGAATCCATTTGAACATGTACAGTTTGGGCCGTGAATGGGCAAGCTTTATACTGTTTACCTTGACGATCTCTGCTGAGAGCCTAACCTTCGATGCCGAAATCAGTGTCGATGTGTATTGATCTGGTATCTTGATTTCCAATGGTTGGTCGATACTTCGTTCGGTCGATACGGCGTTTGTTGTATGGTGCGACCTGGTTTTTCGGACATATTCATCACATAGGTGTTTCAATCATAATATCTCCGTGATTCATACATCATGTTTTGAAGGTTTCCGTTCAATACCAGTTGACATGGCGCCATATGCTCGGTTGATTTTCCACTGGTGTGCTTTGGCTAACATTCCGACCGATTGTAGTTGGTATGACTCTCTCTCTTCGGACCTTGTTGTCTATACATGGACAAAACCAATATTTGTCAGTTGTATTTCAACAATGCCAAGTAATGGTGTCCTGGTCGATTGACATGGCATATTTTCTTTATTTGAGTTGTTGGGTAAAACACACTGCAATGATTGTGCTTGCCTGATGGGTTAATATGATATTTGGTCGCACAACGTGCATTGCATGTGTATTGTAGGGGTGCGCCTATGTTGTATAAATATGGCCTGTGTGACCTTAAATTCGTCAAGGGTGTGCGTAATCTTTACCCCTGTGATTAATATACCATGTTCTGGAGGGTCTTGAAAAGCGGTTGACAAGCCAATATAAAAATTGCGCTAATTAGAGGCTTGTTTGGTTTCCACTTCCGTGTAACTGCATCTGATCTTTGGCCAACATTTTACCTGATCGTAGTTGTACATTCCTTCTTCGGACTCTGTGGTCCATACGCGACCGAAATCTATATCTGCCGTTTATATTTCAACCACGCTGTATTGATCGTCGCTGCGCAGTTCATATGTTTAAGTTGTCGGCCTAATGCGCATCAATCGTCGTGCTTGTTTGAGGAGAGTACACTGCATATGCTCACACAATGTGTGTCGCATGTTCATTGCAGGGGTGCATAAAAGTGGTCATTGCCGACAGTCATTTGTTCGGAGGGATTCAACGGGCATTTTCCTGTGTTAATACATTGCGGATATCGCAGCTCGTGTCCAGCCCTTCCCTCTATGAAGCTTCATCAACCCTTGCACTGCAAAAATTATGATTATTGAGATGAGCCATATGGCTCCTCTGTAGCTCTGTAATTCAACTGAAGCAGCATTGTGTGCATCCTCAAAAGATGTTCGATCCGAGTTGGAAATTTGTAACGAGTTTGTCGGCGTGACGTGCGTGGGAGTTCACATTGGATTTGTTTCTAGGTGATCACCCCTTGTCCTGTCTTGGGATACCGCCCTCGCACTTCAATATTGGCGCAGTACTTGGTTCGCTTCGGAAAATATGTTCGATTTGATTCAATCAATTGTATTGCGGTTGTCGGGGTGATTTGCGTGGCATTGCATGCAACATTGTATTGATAATCTGTCGGTGTACTCATCTATTGTATCTCTAGGAATTTTGCCTAACATTGTGTGGGTGAGTTTGATTAACGCGGATGTTAAGTTGGTCGTCGGTTATGTGTCGCATGTTTGATACATCTTGTGTGTAACATATGTTTGTCCACATTGGCTTGCACTTTGCGCTGTCCGTTATCTTGTGTCGCATCGGTTACCAGGAGCACATTTTGCCTGTGAATTAAGGTGCGGTCCATTATTTAATTGCATAATTTAGCTGGTGATCTCCTCCCTAAGCCACTGAATCATATTGCCGGTGTTGTGATCAACCGTGTGATTTTTCCTCGGCTCACACCTATGACTATGCACAGCCGGGCCAAAAAACCAGCTGCTCCCGCATCGACCTTGCCGATGCCATCAATTCCCCCCTCGAAGTTGTTGAACACATCTGGATTTCAAGGGTACGTTCCAGTTGGTGTTACCTTATTTGCATTCTGATGTGGTATGACAGTTCTCGCACCCACGCAGCTGGGGGAGTTAAGTCGAAATCTGTTCTTCCCGGTACCCAACGCAGAGACGTTCAGGGCACGCTCGAGACTGTGCGTAACCCTTCCGAAAGCATTGTAGTCAATATGGGCAAGGAAGAACACAAGTGCATATGCGTAGGAAGACCGGACTTGTGGTTTGACTGACGATCCTGCAGGCAATTTATGTTGTTCTGAAACTCCAAGAAACCTTTGTTTAAGTGAGTGTTCTCGTTGATATCGCCGTGCAATTTGGTTAATATCTGGACTGTCAGACCTGCTGTTGGACACGGAGGTAAAACATCAGTCTTGTCCTTCCGGTGTTTTGTGTGTGTATTAATGGTTATACAGCGACTCCCGAGGTGTTTTGTCTGAGTCTAGGTAAGCATTTCATCGAAGTCGTATTTAGCAGCAGTTGTGATGTTATTTGCAGCTCCAGCACAGTGTCCACTGGAACGAGTCAGATGGGCACGGCTGATGGACAGCATTCAATAGCAACTTTGCCCGCTCCCTCGTGGAAGTCCTGGGACACTGTCTGCGTCTGTAATAGTATGATTTATTTTTACACGGTGGCTGACCCATTGTTTAATTTTTGTAGCTCCAGCACAGTGTCCACTGGAACGAGTCAGATGGGCACGGCTGATGGACAGCATTCGATAGCGACTTTGTCCGCTCCCTTGTCGAAATCCCGGGACACTGTGTATGTCTGTATAGTATGATTTATTCAT